>QFEL01007642.1:0-17776 GCA_003316195.1 Neoboletus brunneissimus
CCCCGTCAGGACATCCTCGATAAGAAGTTGCTTACCGGTCTACGTCTCGGGCCTGCCCAGGTTCGAACGTAACATCCTCAATATGAAGCTGCCACCAGGTCTATGCTTGGGCTCACCCAGGTTCAAATGTAACAATGCCCCTCCCTGTGGCTAAACACCCATGGAAGGATATTTCTGTCAATTTCATAACAGGCCTACCACCTTCATGTTCTTTTACAGCTATTTGCATGGTAGTAGACCACTTCTCCAAAGAAGTCATTTTCATCCCTTGCTATGATACTGTCTCTTTCAAGAACCTAGCCATTCTATTTTGAGACAATGTTTGGTGTATACACAGACTCCCCTCTATGATAGTATCTGATAGAGGACCCCAATTCATTTCGGACTTCACTACCCAGCTGTGCAAACTCCTGGGCATTTCCCAACAAGTATCAACCGCCTACCACCCCCAAACTGACAGCCAAAGCAAGAAAATCAATTGGGAATTGGAACAGTACCTCCACACTTATGTGGCTAAATGCCAGGAGGAATGGGCAGAATGGATCAAGATGGCGCAATTTCACCACAATAATTCCCTCACCACTGCTACCAGGACTATTTCCTTTGCCATCACACGTAACTATGTCCCCTGCATGGGCTTTGAAGAAAAAGCATATAGCTTAGCAGGGGTGTTATGATTTCCTTCAGCTCACGCTCCCCGGCCCAGTGTTCCCCTATCCAGCCCCCGGCTATATCATTTTCCCTTCCCGGTCACACCTTGACTCCCTCCAGCTCATACTCATGTTTGTTGCCCTTGACTCATGCCTTATCGGATCCCCTTGGCTATCCCCAGCCTAATACCTTCCCTTTTATCTGTTACGGACCAGTAACTATGATATTCATTTTCACCTTATCTTATTATTTTACGACTTATCATTTTTCTTTATCTTATCAGATTAGATATCTGATTCATATGATCTGATCTTATCTTTCTTTTATCTAATGATCACTTATCACATCACAGGAGATAACATTGTAACCACTCGGACTCCTATTCCATTAATCACGTGACTGATTGTCACATGACTCATTCCTCGTATCTATAGATCTCCCGATCAAGATCTATCTCCATTTAGTCTTATTACTGACACTTCTATTTAGACTTTCATATACCCATAGTAGGTCATATTATTTCTCACGTTCATCTCCGTGCAGTGCACATCATGCTTCTCTTCCATTCTGCCACACCTCATGTGTTGCATGACTATTTAATCTCCGCTTCTTCCATTCCATGATCCATGCTTCTACCTCACGTATTTAATTACCGATCACCCTACATCGTAGATACAATCACCACATGTACAAACAGTAGTTTAGTATATAAAGAACCAAGAGGCTATGACTGTACCCCAGTCTAGTTCTCTTGGGAGTTACCTGCAAAGGTCTTGTTACACTCAAAGAGTTCCCTCTATCAGCGACTTTCCTCAAGTCTTAGTTGGTTGTTGACTTGCCTAAGCATTAGCTTTGGGTCATTTCATTATCACCTTCGTCATCGCCCTTTGGCTGTATCACCACCGCTGTGTCGCACAGCATTCTCAGTCTCTCTTCACATTCTATTCGGACTCAGTATGGTATCTATTAACTCGGACTCTATCTCGGTAGTATTCCCCTGGACTCTTACCATAGACCCCGATGCTGGTATATTGCTCCCTATAGCTCCCTGTTACGGTTCGTCCTAGGGTGGGACGACCATAGGCCCGAAAGGTGAAAGCTCCAAGAGGGGGAAGTGGGGTTCGAGGTGCAAGAGCTGGGCAGGGGATGTCGAAGGACGAGACGCGGGCGGGAACTCGGATCAGAGGTCTGAGGTTCCTGTCGACTCAGGTCTAAGGCCTTGTTGTCGAGTACAAAGATGCGAGGAGACTAGCCGGTCCAGCGACAGGCGAAGTCGGATCGCGCAGAGGTGAGCTTTTAAGAAGTAGATTCGGGAAGCTAAGCTAGGGGACAAGTACGCTAGCTGGCTGTTTAAGTAGGGTACCCTACTGCGCACAGACCGAGTCAGAAAAGGTAAGTGTAGGGCGAAGGGGAAAGGGTGCGCAAGGTGTCCGAGCAGGGGTACTACAGCAAGGGCACAGAATGGAATGGAACGGAGGTAGTAGCCGGAAATGAAGAGCGGAGATGAAAGAAGCGCTGCCCGGGGCAGAGGGGAAGGGTTCGAAAAGAACCCGGGCTAGGCTGTGTGGTTTAAGGTTTTCAAATGAAAAGAAGTGTGACCGACCGTGACTGACAAACGCGTGAGATGTAAGAAGCATAGGTAAGACTAGGACGAGCGGAAGAAAGAGGGAAGGAAAGAAGTAAAGGTAGACGTAAAGGGGAATTGTAACACTCCCTATTGGTGCTGGTTACCTTATATGGATGCTTCCCCTTCAGGTTGCACAGGTCTCTCCCTAGTTATATATAGGCCCGCCTTAAGCGGTTGTATATTAACTTAGATCTGATCCAAAGTACCTAGCTTCAAACTCTTGGCTAGAACCTTCTCAGTCACTAGAGCCTTAGCGAAGTCATCTCCTCTAGTTTCCCTCCTGTGGTGCAGAAGGAACCCACGTATCCACGCATGACTGTATCATCTCGCCTCAGATGCTGAGACTGCTCTTAGCTGAGTGTTCAGTTGCTGGGTGCAAGATCCACTTGTTGCACTAGCACTCATCGAGCATTAGCCAGCGGACGTGAATGTAACAAGGGGAATTTGTCAACCAATTTGGGAAAAGTCATAAAGAAGTAGAAGCAGCATTAGAGGAAACTAGAGATTGGATGCAGCACTCTGCGGATAACACCCAATCCGAGGCTCCAAATTATGAAAAAGGACAAAAGGTGTGGTTATCCATGGAGAAACTGTTACAGTTTGACCTAGGGGTGGGCAACCATAGACCCGAAAGGTGAGAGCTCAAGCTGAAGATGTTGAAGGCAAGGGCAAGGGCAAAGTACAAAGGGGTGTCTAGGGGTGAGGACGCAGGCGGAGGCAAGGATCAAAGGTCCGTAGCCTCAGTCAACTCAGGTCAAGGGCCTTGTTGTTGAATGCAAAGGATGTGAGGGGCTAAGCTGGTCCAGTGACAGCCGAAGACAAATCACACAAGGTGAGCTTCAAGGAGTAGATTCGGGAAGCTAAGCTAGGGTACAACCATGCTAGCTAGCAGATTAAATAATGTATCCTACCATGCACAGACCAAGTCAAGAATGGCAAGTATAGGGCAAAGGGGAAGGGGTGCACATAGTGTCCGAGCGGGGGTACTACAGCAAGGGCATGAGATGGAATGGAACGGAAGTAATAGCTGGAGATGAAGAGTGGAGATGAAAAGGGGCACTGCCCAGGGTGGAGGGGAAGGGTTCTGAATAGAACCTGGGCAAGGCTGTGATGTTTAAGGTTCATAAGATGAAAAGGTACTGATTGGGACTGGTGACAAGCCAGAGAAGTAAGCAAAGGTACAAAAGGTAGAAGGCATGGCTGGGGGTGAGAGGTAGACCAAGAGGAGGCAAAAAGAGTAGCAGTGCAAGTGAGTGGGAGAAAAGAGTAGACATAGGAATGAATTGTAACAGAAACTCAAGCTTCTATACACTGCTAAGAAGCTGATGCAAAAATGAATCGGACCTTATGAGACCCTAGAGGTCCTTCCTAACACAATTAAATTTAAACTACCACAAACAGTCAAAGTTCACCCAATAGTCAGCATCTCTCGGGTAAAATCATATAGAGAAACTCTCTCAGAACAACCAGTACTTCGTCCTGACCCGATCGAGATTGATGAAGAAGGGGAAGAACAATTCAAGGTAGAATATCTAGCAGCTTCTAGGATGAAGGGACGGAAGCTAGAGTATCTCATCCATTGGAAGAGTTATGATGAAACTGACCATACTTGGGAATCCAGTGATATCATCAATACCACTCCAGAAGCAGTTGCTGAATTCCATCGTTAAAACCCTTCTGCACCTCGTAAACTCTGCAGACTCACACACTCTGACTTTAACTCTCTCTTTTCTTCTTATGAAAACTTTACCGAAATGAACTATCAAGGGACTTGCCTGGAATACAAGTCTTAAAGAGGGGGTAGTGTAATAATATACACCTCATTTTTCATTTTTTACACTTAGCACCTAACTTAACATTTCACTTCACTTTCACTTGATGCATGCACGTGACTAGGCCTAGGCCTATGACATCATCAACACATGTTCTTAATTTCTGCTCTTCTCTCATGTGTTGCTTCTATCTTACTCATCTTTCTCTCACGTTCCGTGAGATGGAAAATAAACATCTATGGCCTCACTATAAAACAAACAGCCAATGACTAAGTACCTCATCACCAATACTTCCTATGCCAAGCAGGGTCCGTGCACATCCCTGTAGCATATATAAAGTAGACACTATGTGACTGGAATCCCCAGTCTAATCCACTTTGTTGTTAGCTTCAGATCTTACTAGCAAGTTAAGCTGTGTCTCTTCCTTGTGAGATTATTGGGCTCTAATAACATTCAACTTGGCACTTGGCTATTCCATCTCATCTCTACTCTTTCTCGTGTGGCTTTGGTGTTCAGCCAACAAGTAGTTCCAACCAGTGTTCAGACTCAATCCCTTGAGATCATAACACACTGCACCATATGACTCCTCCAATGCATCCAGCCTCTATAGATCAGTCATGGGCTTGTTTGACTTGGAACTAAAGTTGACACCTATGTGAACAACAAGCTCTCCAGCTATTACGATTCTCTTGAGCTCTTATCCTTTTCTTCTTTTCTCTTCTTCCTTGTCCTTGTCTTTGTCTCTCTACCTATGCTTCTCATATCTTGCTTCCTGGTCAGTCACATGTTGGTCATGGTTGATCACCTTCTGTTTCATATAAACCTTAAAGCTACATAGCCTAGCCTGGGTTCCATTCCAAACCCCTTCCCCTCTGCCCCGGGCAGTGCTTCCTTCATCTTCACTTTTCATCTCCAAGTTACCTTCTCTGTTTCCATTCCTTTCGTGCCCTTGCTGTAGTACCCCCACTAGGACACATATGTGTACCATGTCTCCTTCACCCTTGTATTATCTGTTCCAGCCTGGTCTGTGCACACTAGGGTACACTATTTAGAATCCGTTAGCTAGTGCTCCTGTTCCCTAGCTTACCTTCCCAAATCTACTCATTTGTTTTATGCAAGAACTCACTGACAAACTAGATCTCAATTCTGTGAACTGGCTTTGGCTGGAGGAGGTAAAACTCCTTTATTGGTTAGTTCACGATCATGAGATGGTGTTTGCTTGGGTTCTAACAGACAAGGCCATCTTGATGAACACTATTTTCCACCCATCAAAATTCCCACTGTGCTCCATACCCCCTGGGCACTTCACAATATTTCTGTTCCCCCATCTATGTGGAATGAGGTGATTCAGATCATCAAGGACCAGATCACATCTGGGGTCTATGAGCCTTCCACATCTGCTCACCGGTCGTGCTGGTTCTGTGTTGTCAAATAGGATGGCAAAACCCAGCATTTAGTTCATGACTTGCAACCTTTCAATAGTGTCATAATCTGAGACTCATCCACCCCACCCTTTATTGAGCACTTCACTGAATTCTTTGGTGAATTTGCTATGTATGGTATAATGGATTTGTTCACCAGATATGATCAACACCCACTCCATCCAGAATCTCATGACCTCACTATGTTCAACAGTCTGCTCAGTCCCCATCACCTCACTATTGTTCCTATGGGCTATATGAACATGGTCCAGATTTACCAGGCCAATATGTTGTTTATCCTACAGGACGAGATTCCCCATTACACCTATCTGTTCATTGACAACCTTCCAGTCAAGTCCATAACCACTTGCTACCAGTCACCAGATGGCACCTACGAGATAATTCCAGACAACCCTGGAATCTGTCGGTTCATCTAGGAGCATCTACTTGCTAGGAGCATCTACTTGCTGTCCACTGGATCCTCCAGCATCTACAGAATGTCAGTGCTACTGTTTTGGCCAAGAAATTCGTACTTGCTGTGCCAAATGCAACTGTCATTGGTCACAAGTGTACCTTTAAGGGTCATGTTCCCCATGAAGCCAAGGTCCAGAAAATCCATAACTGGCCCAAGTATCAGAACCTGACACAGGTCCACAGTTTTCCTGGAGTATGCAGTGTACTATGTATTTTCATCCATGACTTTGCTTCTATTTCTTGTCCCCTTGTTGATCTCACTCATAATGGGATTCTCTTCAAATGGGAGAAGCCTCAACAATCTGCCATGCAGTGACTGAAGAATGCAATTTGCAACTCCCCTGCACTCTGTTACCTGGATTACGAATCTGAACAGAAAGTAATCCTGGTCGTTGACACTTCGGTGATCATGGTCAGTTATATCCTTTCTTAGGAAGGGAAAGAAGGGAAGCAGTATCCCAACCATTTCAGTTCTATTAATTTGACTGAGGTTGAGAGCCATTATTCTCAGGCCAAAATTGAACTTTATGAACTGTTCCGAGCCTTGTAAGTGGTCCAAATATTTGTTTTTGGTGTTTCAAACTTTACTGTCAAGATAGACACAACATATGTCAAGAATATGATTAATAATCCAGACCTGCACCCCAATGCAACCATCAACAGATGAATCACAGGTATTCTATTATTGAAGTTTTGTCTTGTTCATATACCTGCCACCAAGCATACCAGTGTGGATGGCTTATCTTGTCACTCCCCATCCAAGAATAACCCCTTTGATGAGAATGACTTCAAGGACTGGCTGGATAATGCCTATTCTTTTTCTTTGTCTTTACTCAATGATCACCCCTCCCTTCCTGCTACTACCACTCACTTGTCTAGATCGCCTCATTCCACTTTGTCCCCTCTCCACATCCTCTCATCTTCACTTACATCCAATCTGAGCCCAGATGTAGACAATCTGGCACTCCCTCGTTCTC
Source organism: Neoboletus brunneissimus (assembly GCA_003316195.1). NCBI lineage: Eukaryota > Fungi > Basidiomycota > Agaricomycetes > Boletales > Boletaceae > Neoboletus > Neoboletus brunneissimus. The sequence goes on from QFEL01007642.1 coordinate 6,923, forward strand.
TAAAAGCCGTCACCAAGGATGCATGAATCACCCATATCTATGACTTCCTTGAAACTTGTATCCACCCACCTGACCTTTCTGATGGGGAGTTTACCTCCTTTGTCAATGCAGCAACTTGATTTTTCATTCTCAATGGATCAATATACTATTAAGAACCACATGGTCAACATCAGCTAGTCGTACTGGTCAAGTGTCATTACAGACTTATTAAGAAGGCCCACAATGAGCTTGAATACAAGGGTGTCTTCTCAGTCCAGATGTGTTTGCTCCCATATTTCTGGTGGCCTATGTTGGTGGACGATGTCAAATGGTATATCTAAACATGTCATGAGTGCCAACTTCAGCAGACACAGCATCTCCACATTTCAACTACCATTCCAATAGTAGGTGGATTGTTCCACAAGGTTCATATTGACACCATGCTGATGCCTTGCTCCAGTGGATATCAATATGTACATCATCCAAGTCTGGTGCGCTCTCTTGGCATATCTGGAATGGCATATGTTGCAATCTGAGACTGCCTTATCCATTGCTGCATTCATTTTCGAGGATATTCTATGTCGTTGGGAAGCTATCTCTGAGCTCATTACCAATAACGGATTGCCCTTTGTGCAGGCCCTTGACATCCTAGCAAACCAGTATGGCATCCGCCACATCTGGATCTCTTCCACAACTCACAAGCAAACAGCATGGTTGAATGGCGTCATTATGATGTCTGGGAGGCCATCATCAAAAGTACCCTAGGAGGGGAGGTTCACTGGCCTTTGACAGCTCACTTTGTCTTCTGGGCAGAGTGAGTTACAATCCTGAAATCAATCAGATTCTCACTATATTTCATGATACATGGTGTAGAACTGCTATTTCTTTTCGATTTATCCAAGGCCACATTTTTAGTTCCTGTCCTTGCTACTAACGACATTTCCAGATCCACCCTGATTGCTTGGCGAGCTTGCCAGCTCCAAAGCATCAGGAAAATATTGATACCATCCATGAACATGTTCTGCTACTCCAGTTTGTGTCCATTAAACATTTTGAGGCATAATTCAAGAACCACATACACGACTATAAGTTCCAACATGGCAACCTTGTCTTAGTCCAGAACTCCTGGATTGAGAAGGAGTTGAACTGGAAAACAAAACCACACTACCTTGATCCAATGGTGGTTCTTCACAGAACTACTGGAGGATCATACCTGCTGGCAGAGTTGGATGGTGCCATTTCAAGACTTCAGTATGTAGCCTTTCAGTTGCTACTATATCACTCACACAAAAAAATCTCCATTCTGGTGACAGATCTAACTGGACTGGACAATGAAGAATTGAACAGTTATGATACAGAGGATGACATTGAACATGATGACAATGATGAGGTCATGGACTAGTCTTCTCCAATACCTACTCTACTCTACATATCTGTTCCACCCCAGGTTTAATCTGGTGTTTCTTTTCATCCCAGGTTTCATCTGGAGCATTATCTTATATACTAAAAACAACAAATGCTTATATGATATTAAACAGTCTTTTTTATCTCCGACTCTCACTATCTCAAACTAACAATGAAAGCAAACACATAAAATGTATCTTTACCCTTCCTATTCATCTCAACAAACTCATTATGTAGATATCTTCTTTGAACACGCATTGAGACTGCATCCATTATCATGGATGTTTACTTTTCAAATCTGATCTAGTCCGGCACTCATATCTTGGGATCTGTGTAGGTATAGACATTGAAAATCGACTGATAAAGACAAGTCGAGCAGTACTTGCACTAGTTTTGTTTCTTCTCTCCACCTTCAATTCATTCATGTTTTCTCATTACTTACCTTCTTTTTTTCATTACTAAGGTTGCTTGGATTGGATGGATATGGACACAATCAGATTGGTGTACATGACACAAGGCCTACAGGTATCTATGCTACGGACCAACTATATGCCAAGTACTTGCTTGATCTTGGATAACCTGCACATCTGCCAGGCTATACTCATCTCCAAGTCTGCCATCACCACCTCGGTTACCTTTAGCTGCACTTGCATGTGCCAGATCTTACCCTCCAAGCATTTCATGGTGCACACCCCTGCCTCGATTACAGGTCTTGCAATTGGTGGGACCAGGTGTACCCTCAGAACTCGAGGTCCCATGTCGGCCACATCTTCCTCATCTTCATCCTTGTTGGGAAGCTCAATCATGGTTGGCTTGATGACCAGTGACTGAGGGACCTGGAGATGGGCAGGATGCACTACACATTGGGTGAGATTTGGACAGAGATATTTACCACAACTTACCTGGGGCCTTCCCCTTCTTATCTGGCAATACCTGTGTCTTCTCCATCTTCTTCTGACCCCTGCTGTGCCCAAGCGACTTCTTACACTTCACCTTGAGTTGGTGCACTACATGCATGACCAGCCCTTGGGTCTGTAGCATTTGGTCTTGCTCCATGCACAGGTGGCACATGGAGTCTTGTGTGCCATTACACCTGGTCCCATAGTTGTCTTCTTTGCCAGGCAGGTTTGCTCCTTGTCCTCCTCATCATCATCATCATCTTTGTCCATCCATGCTCACTGTTACAGTGTCAGCAAGCGGCTGATCCATTGTAAGAGGCTACTCACATTTCCTTGGGATACCACCCACATGCACTCCTGTGATGGCCCAGGCTGATCATCACCCATGGCCAGCTGGCTGGACTCTTTCATCACCTGCACTTGCTCCAGCTGGGTCCACTCCTTGCACTTTCACTCTTCCAGTTGCTGCTGTCAATCAGCGATCTCTATCCTCCATTTCTTCACCACTGGCACCACCTCTTGCATCTTCTCAGCAACTCATTTTTCAAGAAGCACCTCAATGCCACATTCCTGTGCCTTCAGAAGGCAGGTGTACGCTTGGACCTATGGACTGGTTAGTGGCTTGTCAATATGAGAATAGTCAGCAACAATGTACCAGCACACGGTTCCATTTGTCTATTCACATCCCCTGCTCTTCCTGAAGCTCCTCCTTATTGTCAGGTATCATCATCACCATGTCAAAGACGAGGTCATTAGTGGACATGAGTTATTTATGTGCCATGACTTGTGGATTATTGGCAGCAGGAGGTTTGGCAAAAGAGAGGATATTGTCAAAGGTAGACATGGTGGAAGGGAAGACCAGCAGAGTGTGGATGGTATAAATAAGAAGAAGAAGCAAGGATGACAGGTGGAACAGGGACTTAAAACTTTTCAACTGACTCCACCATTGTTCTAACTGAGTTCCCATGATCATGTGACTAACTGAGAACAGTTAGTATTGAAGATCCCTTTGGCTATAGGAGCCAGAGGCTCCCTATAGTTACATTCTCTACTTTCTCCTTCATCCAGGCTTCTAGCAAATACATTCCATCATGTCCTGTATCCAACAAGTCTGGTCTGAGGTGTGTCTTATCCATTTATTTCTTATTTGGTCTGGTTCTTCACAGTCCAGATCAACATTTGCAACCAAGACTACCCTACATCCTATTTATCTGTCTTGGACTATGTTACATTCATGTCCGCTGCTAGGTGCTAAGTGAATGCTAGTGCAACAAGTTGATCTGATATCCAACAACTGAATGCCCAGGTGGCATGATCTCAGTGTCTGAGGCAAGATCAAGTATGGTCCCATGCAGGCAAGGGTCCTTTTGCAATGTGGGAGAGGAAGATAGACAAGAAGCTAACTGTCAAATCTAGAGGCTGAGGGGTCACGCAAGATAGGAGTTTGAAGCTAGGTATGATGGATCAGGTCTAAGTTAAGGTACAGCTGCTTAAGGTGGGCCTACATATAACCTAGGGGAAACCTGTGCTACCCAAAGGGGAAGCATCTATATATGATAACTGGCACCAATAGGAAGCTATAGGAAGCAATAATCCAGCATTGGAGTCTATAGTAATTCCCAATAGGAATCAGGGAGGCAAGCGTGAAGTCGCATTGCCTGAGCCTTATCCATAATGGTGCGAATAAATCGCTCAACTCTGCTGTTTTGCTGATGCACATGAGGTGCGGACTGGAGAACTTTAATGCCATGATCAGCCATATATTCTTTAAAAGCTTTAGAGGTGAATTCCCCACCAGCATCTGAGTGAAAGCCCTTGATTGTGGTGTTATATTGGGTTTTCACCATGGCCATAAACTGTTTAAAGGCATGTAATGCCTGATCCTTAGTTTTGATATATTGGATCCACCCATGCGAAGTATGGTCATCATAAAAGACAATCATGTACTTGTATTTATGGTACAATTCAATCTCAAATGACTTGAGATCTGAATGAATCAACTCAAAGGGCGTGCTTGCACATTGCTCACTATGAGGAAACAACCGATTGGGTTGTTTTCCAAGTTTGCAACCAGGACAGATAGGTGCTTTCGACGGAATTAGAATTTCCAGAAAGTCTTTGACATGCTTCCTTGCAGCTTTGATAACATCACACAAAGGATGACCGAGTCGTTGATGGACAAGCTCAAAGTCAAGCATGTTGATTGTTTCTGCATTTTGATGTTGCTGATGCAGAACAGCAGGAGCACGTACCCAATACATAGTATCGGTTCCATGAGAATGGAATGACAAGACCACTCTATGTTGCTTGCAGTAATAGAAATCAATATGCCTGGGCGAGTTTTGCACACTGAGCTCGGGGTCTCGCAAAAGTGTGCCCATAGAGATAAGGTTGATCTTACAATCTGGCATATAGATAACCGGCAATAGTCGCACAATGGTACCTTCCCAGTTGATCAGAACAGAGCCCATTCCTAAGATAGGAGCTACACTGTTTGCAGTGTTGGAGTACTGTGGTTTATCGAAGGGTTTGTACTCAATGAAGTCCTCAAGATGTGAAGAAAAGTGCGATGAAGCACCTGAGTTCAATAACCATAAATCATGGTAATGATCCCGGACAACTTTCTTGCCTTTACTGGTGTGCTGGTTACAGTTATCACACAATGAATAGGGTTCTGGCAGTGTAGTAGTATTGTCTGAACTATCTACTACAGGGAGTGAGCTACATGAGACTAATGAATGCACGTGCTGTGGGGCAAACGTTCGTGAGTCAGCTGTATAGGAGACAGTGGGTGAATAATCGCACCGGGGATCCTCTTCCTCAGATTCAACTGGCGGTTCATCATAGAACTGGACCAGGAACCGATCTTCCTCATGATCGAACCACCCAAGGGAGACTTCGTCAGCATCAGCCAACGCATCATCGACCTCGGCGATTGTTGCAGACATTTCGATGTCCGCGGAGGTAGGGAGCTCCTCTATCCGAGAGAAGAGTGGGTGCACAGGGGTGAATGAGGTTTTGCACACCTCAAGGTGGTGGTTGGCGATCTTATCCACGTTGTGAACGGTCTGAATCGTCGGCATCTCGCCGATGCGGTGAAGGAGGGAGTTGGAGTTGGACGCGTGTGAGAACACAGGAGGTCTGTACTGAGCGGCAGCAGGGCGATGAGAGAGGGCGCGAGGGTCGATGGTGGGAGAGGAGAGCGTGGGTGATGGCAGAGAAATGCTTGAATTAAAAAATGTGGAGGAGGGGGCAGTGAAGGCAAACAAGGCGGTAGCCTCGGGCGCATTGGTGTGCACACCTTGTTTCGCCTTCTTCTGTTTCTCCTCCAATTGCTTCGAGCGGTTGCCGTGCTTGTGTTGCGGCTTGTTCTCCCCCTGGCCGGACTGGCCTGACGCCTGTTCTTGGCCTTGCTGCTGCTGAGACTTGGGGTCTCCCCCTTTCCGCTTCACAGTGGAGTTCTTGTTGGCCTGTTGAGGGCCGGAAGGAGCACCTTTGATGGGGTGCGTGGTGACGTTCTTAAGCCAGGCCACTGTTACGGTTCGACCAGGGGGGGGACGACTGTAGGCCCGAAGGTAATAGCTCAAGCTAAGGACATGGGAAGGAGCCTGGGTCTGCCTATGGGCACGTGCACAGGTGGGGGCAAGGATCTGAGGTCCAAGGCCCTAGTCGACTCAGGTCTAAAGCCTTGTTGTCGAGTACGAAGGATGCGAGAGGCTTTAGCCGGTCCAGTGACAGGCAACAGCGAATCGCGCAAAGGTGAGCTTGTTAGGAGTATATTCGGGAAGCTAAGCTAGAGTACAGGGAGACTAGCTAGCGGTTTAAATAATGTATCCTAATGCACACGGACCAAGTTCGAAATGGTAGGTACAGGGCGAAGGGGGGAGTAGGTGTGCATGGTGTCCGAGCAGGGGTACTACAGCAAGGGCACGGAACGGAGGGAAATGGAGGCAGTACTCGGAAATGAAGGGCGGAGATGAAAGGAGGCGCTGCCCAGGGCGGAAGGGAAAGGTTCAGAGGAGAACCCGGGCGAGGCTGTGTAGGTTTAGAGTTTAAGATGAACCGGCATTGGTAGAGACCGGTGATGAGTCACGGTAAGATGAGTCAAAGGGGAAGGCATGGGCGAGAAGAATGTATCGTAGAGTAAGGAAAAGAGTAAGGAAAAAGAGTAGTACGAATGGATTGTAACAGCCACAGTGACCTGCTTCTTGTAGTCAGTGAGGGTAGTGACCTTGACAGTCAAGGAGGAAGCTGCTTTGGATGATGTAGTAGCTGCCGTAGAGGCAGCAGCAATGGACACAGTGTTGGCCGCGTGGACAATGTGGTCAGCATATTTTGGAATCTTTGTGAGGATGATCATCTCAGAGATTTTCTGAGGAATGTTATAATCCAGCTCGTGGTGCCAGGCAAAGTGGCCGTTGAGCTTGGCGAAAGTGAGAGCGGGATGGGATGTTTCGGGGATAACAAGTGCATTGAGCACTTTGAATTCAATAAAGGCAGTGGCGGAGGTTGTGACGTCGTACTTGTCCTTGAGATCTGCCCAGAACGACTTGGCAGTCTGTTTGGGGTCAAAAGAAGGAAGCAAGTGCTTCTCAATACGGAGATGAATGGCGCCGATCACCTGGTCGTCTTCATCTTCCCATTTGTCGATGGTGTCCTGCTCAGGCTTGGTGATGTTACTGTTGTCCACAGGCTGGGAACAGCCGCGGATCATAACGGGGCGCCAGAGGCTCTGGAATCGCAGATACATCTGCATGGCCTCAGCCCAGGCACAGTAGTTCATGCCGTTGAGCATGGGGACAGAATTGAAGGCGCTGGCGTTGATAGACATGTTTTGATAGAGATGAGAACTGTAGACAAAGTTGTCAGTAACCTTAACCGGAGCTTTAGAAAAGACGGAAGGGAGGAGTGCAAGACTCGCTCAATGAACTGAAGTCTAGCTGAAAAACAGCATAGTCTCCCCCTGCAATAGAGGTCTAAACTCATAGTTTGGGCGATTTAAGTCGCACCAAAACTCATGATGCCAACGGCAAACAAGTCGCACAGGAGGCACCGTTGCCAGGCGTATTATCGCACTCGGCACAAGCTAACAACTGAGGAGTGGGGCGAGTAAATCACGTGCCACATGAACGGGAATGTTCAGAATGAATCAGGGAGCCGTTGACTATTGGCTTTCACCAATTCGCCACTTGGGACTCATAACCTGTCGAGAGGAGATCGAGTACCTTGTATAACGGGACGCAGTGCAGTAAGCACTGTACCAAGGGAGAAAGAGTCCTACGGCTACATACCTGAGGTTGTCACTGAAGGATGTGGTTCGTGTTCAAGAAGAATTGAAACTCCTATTGTAACTTAGTCGCAACTTGTGAACTAAGTAGTCGAAGGTACACGCTTATGTAATACTACTAGGTACTAGTGTAACTATGCTATACTTCAATACTCGCAAACCACCATCACCTCCAGCGCTCATGTAGCTCTTATGGAGCTACAAGTCAAACAGATCTCCGAGGAACTGGAAGGACATCTTGTCTTGGCTATGTACCAGCTAGGCATGCTCGACTTTTTAAAAGAAATTGACCATTACCTCTTTGAGCTTGCTACGTTCTCCACCCTTTCCTCTTCCACCCCCTCCGTATCCTCCTCGCCACTGAACAACGATGAGATCTGTCTCATTGAGCAAGTTGAAGCTCATTGGACCAGACATGAAGGACGCCAACCATTACTCCCGTCACACCCCCGGTACGCCAAAACCTGTTACGAATGCCATCGCCTTGGACATATCCACCCTGAATGTCAGCACTATTAATGCCCTAACTGCCTTTGCTGGGCCCCAGGCCATCTTGGCTCCCGCTGCACGGTTCGAAGACTTGTCAACCCCTCTCCATCGACTTCTTCAACGTCTTTATCCTTGCATTGTACCGCTTCCTCCCACTCGTCCACTTCCGGTCCACCTCGCCCAGTACCACCACCTTGTCACACCTCCTCTTGCCCTCATTGTCGGCCCACCCCTGCACCCACTCATCATCCTGCACCCCTGCCACCACGCCCCCATACCCCTCAATATGACAACAACAACAATGTCTACGATGACATTGCCTGGGGTAACATCACTGGGTCCCCCTACCATGGGTCGGCCAACCTCTACTAGAAATCTGTTCGCCAGTGGCTAACAGGATAACCAAGGGGTAATGTTACAATCCATTCATATGTCTACTCTTTTTCCTACCTAGCCTGACGCATCCCCTGCCTATGCCTACTCCATTCGTGACTCACCCTTAGTCTTGGTCAGTACCTTTTCATTTCATTACCTTAAAACTACACAGCCTAGCCCGGGTTCTTCTTCGAACCCTTCCCCTCCGCCCCAGGCAGTGCCCTGTTTCATCTCCACTCTTCATCTCCAACTACTGCCTCCACTCCATTCCATTTCATGCCCTTGCTGTAGTACCCCTGCTTGGACACCATGCGCACCCTTTCCCCTTTGCCCTGTACCTACCTTTCCTGACTCGGTCTGTGCGCAGTAGGGTACACTACTTAAACAGCTAGCTAGTGCTCTAGTACCCTAGCTTAGCTTCCTGAATCTACTCTCTGAAAGCTCACCTTTGTACAATCTGACTTCACCTGTCACTGGACCAGCTTAGCCCTTCGTAACCTTCGTCCTCGACAATAAGGCCTTTGACCTGAGTTGACCAAGGCTTCAGACCTCTGATCCTCGCCTCTACCTGCGACTGTACCTTGAGTACCCCTCGTCCCCCATCCTCATCCACACCTTCACCCCCTTAGCTCAGAGCTTCCATTTTTCAGGTCTATGGTCGCCTATTCCTAGGTCAAACTGTAACAGATCCCGAACAAAAAATATTCAAAAATCCAAAAAAACAAAATCTTTATATCAGAATCATTACATTTACAATTACTTAATATTTGCCATGACTCCCCTATTGGAGGACATTCCAGACAAGGATGTACTATCCATCTTCTCACACGACACTTCTCTTGGTGTGGTGTAACAAAAGACGTTAAACAATACATAAATAGATGCCAAGCCTGCGCCCTTTCCAAAGGAAAGACCAAGGCACCCGCTGGCAAACTCATGCCACTTCCCACAGCCAAACACCCTTGGGAAGATATTTCCATGGATTTCATTACCAGACTACCCTCATCACATTCTTTTATGGCTATTTGCATGGTAGTAGACCGCTTCTCCAAAGAAGTTATATTCATTCCTTGTTATGATACTATCTCTTCAAAGGACTAAGCTATTTTATTCCAAGACAATGTCTGGTGTATACACAGACTTCCCTCTACAGTTGTTATGGTTTGACCTGTGAGGGGCGACTGTAGACCTGAAAGATGGAAGCTCTTGGTGAAGAGAATGGGGATAGGGATGAAGGTGCAAGTGGGATGAAGGTGCAAGTGGGATGAAGGTGCAAGTGGGATGAAGTGGAGACACAGGAAGAGATGAGGATCGAAGGTCTGAGGCCTCAGTCAACTCAGGTCAAAAGTCTTATTGTCGAGGACGAAGGTTGCAAAGGTCCAGACTGGCCCAGTGGCAGGCAAAGGCAGATTGCACAAAGATGAGTTTCAAGGGTAAGATTCAGGAAGCTAAGCTAGGATACAACCATGCTAGCTAGCGGATTAAATAGTGTGCCCTACTGCACACAAACCAAGTCAGGAATGGTAAGTATTGGGCAAGGGGGAGTATGCATGAGGTGTCCAAGTAGGGGTACTACACCAAGGGCATGGGCGGAATGTGTTACAACTTGTTCATATGTCTACTCTTTTCCTTTATACACCTACTCTTTTCCCTGTGCTCATCTCTAGCTTTCCCTATGCTTCTTGTGCTTTACGACCCTGCCAATCACAGTTGGTCACGTTCCTCTTCATTCAAACCTTAAACTACACAGTCTAGCCCAGGTTCTATTCTGAACCCTTCCCCTCCGCCCCGGGCAGCACCCCTTTCATCTCCACTCTCCACTCCTGAGTATTACTTCTGTTCCCCTCCTATCTGTTACGGTTTGACCCAGAGGTAGGCGACCATAGACCCAAAAGGTAGAAGCCCTTGACTGGAGGGGTCGAAACAAAGACGCAGGGGTTATACAAAGGATGCCTAAGGGCAAGGACGCAGGTAGGAGTGAGGATCAGAAGTCCGGGGTCCCGGTCGACTCAGGTCTAATGCCTTGTTGTCAAGTATGAAGGATGCGAAGGGCTTAGCTGGTCCAGTGACAGGCAAAGTCAGATCGCACAGAGGTGAGCTTCAAGAGGTAGATTCAGGAAGCTAAGCTAGGGTACAAGAGCACTAGCTAGCTGTTTAAGTAGTGTACCCTACTGCACACAGACCAAGTCGGAAGTGGTAAGTACAGGGCAAAGGGGAGGGGGTGCGCATGGTGTCCGAGCGGGGGTATTACAGCAAGGGCGGAGCGGGGTCAATAACCAGAGATGAAGAGCGGAGATGAAAAGAGGGCGCTGTCTGGGGCAGAGGGGAAGGGTTTGAAGAAGAACCCAGGCGAGGCTGTGTGGTTTAAGGTTTAAATGAAAAGGGGTCCTGACCGACCATGCCTAATGGAAGTACGAGACG
>QFEL01007645.1:0-16110 GCA_003316195.1 Neoboletus brunneissimus
CGGCTGATGGTTAGCGGGGATACACAGCAAGTTGTGCTCGTGGCTCACATTCATAGCTGAGGTAGTCGAACAAAACGATGCCAATGGCGAGAGTTGTTACAAACAGCAGGAATTGACGGTGATTATTTGCACCAACTGGCAAAGGGTAGTCAGTACTTGGCTGCTCTGGTTGACAAAAGAACGAACCGCAATTCCACACCCATGGACAGTGGCTAACGTCGGAGAGGTTAGAAAAGACTGAGAGAGAGTGACGAACACCTTACTGGTCGCTCCTTGAGACACACCTATCACATACGCGACAATGTTTCGACCGAAGAGGTTTCCTCGCCTGGACATGACTTGTAGAAAAGGCGATATGACACAAAATAACACTCACCATGCACTGGATACAGAATGTTTGACCATTAAGCCGCCCCTCTGAGGCCAAGTCTTCTATTATCTACATCATTTCTGTGTCAACGCGACAGTGAAAATAAGAGACAGAACATACAGCTTTCAGTTCGGCATCGTTCGCTGGCCGAGGACATGCACCCGGATCAAGGGTGATTGCTCGGAAGAAGTTGTACGCGCACAGACCAAAGACCAGTGCGAAAGCCAAATGGATGAATGGGTGTTCAGGCGTTTCTGCCAAAAACAAAGGTAAGAACAGATCAACACTTAGATGGTGAGGACATGATACCTCTGACAAGTCTAGTAACCCAACCGTACCCAACCCATAGCATGGACGCAGCGATAATACCTGCGAAATATGGGCTTTGATTGACGGTCCCCGTATAACTGTCCTTGTTCAAAAGAACGCGTGTAACAATCTTGGTACATTGTAAATGAGTTGAATTTAATGCAAAGGAGCTAAACTTACGTGATGCATGGCGAAAAACTCGGCCATTGAGAGCACTATACCGGTATACCACGGAAGAATACTCAGGGTAGTAAAGATAATGTACAAGAATATTGAAGGTAACACGAAAATGGCAATTTTAGTGTTTCTCTACCGAGAACATCAACAAAGACACACAGCACCGTACAGGAACACTTACTTCGTTTAGTGGTTTTGTTTTCTTGACACCGAATTCAGACATACCGCCTTCCTCCGTGGCGCGCTTCCATGCACCCAAGCTTTTGAGTTCAGTGGCCATATCTCTTGGAGTTCGTCCTTCCACATCTTTTGCATGGATATCCGCGCCCATCTCGATGAGGCGACGAAGGATGACTCTGTTTCCTCTTACCACAGCCCAGTGAAGGGGTGACAGGCCAACATCATCTTTCAGATTAGGGTTTGCGCCGTGTTTCAACAGCAAGTCGACGGAGAGGGCGTCACCCTGGTATGCTGCCCACATGAGTGACGTATGCCCCTGCAGGTCACGAGAGTCCACATTGACAGGTTGATGAAGCAGATAGAGTAGCGGCATCACAGACGAGGAGTGTGTGACCAGATGCAGGGCGTTGTATCCTTGTGAGTCTGAGATGGTTGGGTCGGCATTGTTCGATATGAGTAGATGTATAATATAAAGGTATCCGTTTCGCGCAGCCCATTGGAGGGGGGTCGCTCGGAGATCACCGCCGACGGCGTCGACCTCGGCGCCTTGCTCAATCAAATACCGACAAGTTGAGAGCTGGGCATTAATCGCAGCCCAGTGAAGTGGCGTGCTGTGCAACAAAGTCAGTAGATGGCCGGGGAAGGACGTGACGCTCGGCAAGTGCGACGAACACATTCTGGTCATCTCTGTCATTCACGGTCGCATTGCCCGACTCAATGAGTTGTTGGATGGTCGCAAGATCGCCTCTCTGGGCAGCGGAAATGATCTCTTGCTGGACACGGCATCAGTGCTAGAATCAGAGAGGATGGAATTAGGCACCCTACCAGAGGCTGAGGCTGGTGAGAATGCGAGATGCTGGTCCCGGTTGCTTGCTCGTTATCGATTTTTGTCGTTGGTTCTGCCTTGTGACTTGGTTCGTTCATGTCGTCGCTCGCTGTCGCCGTTGTCGTCGACGTTCGTCGTGTTGTGAGTGCAGCCGACGAAGGCTGTAGCACGTGGGGCAGTGTCGAAACCCTACGGCAAGGTTAGGGTTAGATGTCCCTCCCGGTCCACCATGTTGTTGGCAGCGCTGCTGCTGCTTGGCGCGAGGTTCGTACCCGCGCCCCGCATCTCAAGTACTGACCAATTCTGAGCCAGTATCTGCGTCTTTCTATGCTGTCGCGCATTCTTGAAAAGAGGGCTATACAATAACCTCGGACTCGTCGCCCCTGCCACGCAAGATGCCCTCCCACAGTCAGCGACAACGCCCAAGTCAAGTTCGACACAGTCATGGCATTCCGTCCTTGCGCAATCATCCTTTTCGATCTGCTTCACGGTGTGCTGTATGCTGTTCGCTATGCTACTGTGTCAAGGGTTCAGCCTTCTCGATCCCTAGTAAGTGCTCACACGAGCTCGTCAATGTCCTGACCGATGCCGTTGTACCCAGCACCCGATTGTACACGTGGAGAGTGTCTCTCTTCCTCTTATTGTCAACTATCATTGTTCTCATTCCGGCCTCCTTCTGCATGGTTCTCGCATATCGCTCAGGTTCGTCACTGTCACCACGCGCACATCGTGATGGATGACAATTCATCGGATACTTTAGAAACACCTAGCCTTCTCAACATCAGAGCTATCGCTTTTTTACTCCCTGTCGCTCTCTTTATATTTACCTTGTCATTCGTCCCACTTCCCGCGGAATTTACGTCGTACAATCCTCTCACATTGACAGCTGCTCGGCTAGTGGTCCTCGGAACGATCATCCTCGGGCTTCTATCAGGTCTGGGCGCCGTGAACGGGGCATGGGGTACATTTACACGCAAGGCGTAAGTCGTTGATTAATGTGACCGAAAAAGGCCCACAGCTCGACGTTTCCATATCGCAAACAGGGCTGTCCCTTCCGCCGCTTCTGTTGCTTCGGCGGAGAACGCTCTTGAACGAGTGCGGTCCGACTTACGTGAACGTACGCGCGATCTGGATGTATATGTGGCTTCAAAGGTGTGAGCTTCTCTCTTAACGATAGGATGTGGCTGAATATTGGTGGCAGCCTCAAACCGATGGCTTCTGGCTATCGCGGGCGACTTTCAAACGTGATGCACGTAAGGTTTCATACCCTTTGAATTACCGGGCACGTGAGGTATTCAATGCACTTCCACCAGATCAGGGTTCCTTGCAACAAGAAGTCATTGGCTTGGAAGCGCTCGAATCACAAATGACGACGAGGGTGACAGCGTTGAAACGCGATCGCGAAAACACTGAATTCGCACTGTCGATCCGCGGAAAAATTATCAGCAGGGTATGGGCAGTGTATTGCGTGTGTAGGGTGATCAGCGCAAGTCTCATGTGACGTTACCTGTGTCCTCCCACTGATATGCGCTCGCCTCCGCCAGTCCGTCATGAATTTGCTATCTCCACCATCATCCGTGGATGACAAAACGTCATCTTATGGGGATGTTATCGCGCACATTCTCGCTTACTTGTTTTCTCTATTGCCAGCTGCACCTGAAAAGCCGACCATAGATATCCCATCGCTATCCAGGCAGATTAGTCTCATTCTCGTGGGAGCCATCATCCTCAGTAGCGTTAGGGTGGTCCTCAGAGGCGTCACAAGAGTAAGTCGGGCCATTCCCAAAACAAAAGGACAATAGAAAAAACGCATATTGAATGGCCATCCTGTGATTAGGTGTTCCGAATTACCTCTCGCAATATCTCCGCCTCTTTGATGCTGCTTCTATTAGCACAGCTCATGGTTTGCTTCTCGCGTTGAAAACACATCGATGTATTGACCCTTTATTCCAGGGAATCTATCTTCTCACCACGTTGGTCCAGCTGCGGACGATGTTCCCCCCTTCCTATTCTTCATTCTCGAGTATGAATGGGGGGAACGACAGTGACGTTAACTTGTTTTCCTCTCTCCCACAGTACTCGCTGTTTGGAAGTTTGTTTGACTGGTCGTTCTTGTTCGGTGCAACAGGGTGCGCCCTTGCGCGTTGGATTGGAGGGTTATTCGGCGGAGATGACGACGATTACGCATAGCTGGGGGGACTTTTAGATCTCTTTACGGACTGTAGAAGCTGTACGTTGTCTAGAGGAGACGAATCGGTTTTATCCTGATCTACGACTGGGCCGCTGAATCACCCGTGAGTTCACCGAGTTCAATAACACCAATTTTTTTTACATTCATACAGGAGTCCGTAAGACATCATGAATAGATAACCAACCCCATATCCGAAATCAACGTAGCATTCACTCCGCTCCGCATTTAGCGAGCATCCCCACGGGGTTACGACAAGACCCCCCATACCGCTAGACCTGCAAAGAAACACATCAAGCTGACGAGAGCACTAACGTACGCAGCAGTGTGGATGCCGATACGGGGGAGAATCATTGGCGTATAAAGAGATGAAAGAGACGAGTGGATAAGCAACACGATTGGAAACGTGACGATGAGTGGCTTATGAGATACGACCGGGTATGGAATGATCCTACTATCTGTGGCTGGGACAGAGAGAGGCGAGCGGAGATAAGCAGACGAGACGAGAAGCGTGAGACCGACGGAGAGAATGACTGAATCAAAACGTTGCAAGCACGACACGACAACGGGAATTTTCTGTCGATGCATGTTAGATACGACTCGACGCGTAGCACATAAGCGACACGAGACATACAATGGGGGCAACGCCGTATACCTCTTCGAGTTCTTCTCTTGCTTTTATGGCAAGATACTTGTCGAAATTTTGTTGAATGCGCGAATCGAGCGCATTCGCGTTTCTGTGCGAGTGTTCTTCAGTTTGGTCCTCAAGTTGTCGAAGATCGTCGTGAGAACTCTCCGGTAGTTGCTCGGTAGAACCCTGCCATCCATTAGGAGTTCTATCACCTTGTGGAGGAGTAGCTCCATCCTTGAGCCGCGCTAAAAACTCCCGTTCCCTACCAGGAGGTACCATAACATCGCGATAAAAGGCAATGTGTTGATATCCTTGTACGAGGGACACCAAGACCTCTGCGATATTGAGGGAAAGCCACCATACGGTGTGAAAGGACGGGTCCTTCCACGTTGGCTTGAGACTATCCATATTGTGACGGACACGCAGCAGTGCAAGCGATGCAAGGCGCAAGAGGTTAACGATCGACACGTGTAAGAAGGTAGTTGTAAGCGAGGCTATGTTGGGGTGTAGTAGAAGCGACGAAACTGTGTAAAGCGGAACGCGCAGTTGGTGTGCCAGGGCAAACATAGCCGACGACAGGAGGAACTCTGGGAGGGGGGTGGGGAAGAGTGGCGGATAGTGGGACGGAGAACTCGGATGAGGCCACACGAACTGCGGCAGTATTGCGAGGACTGCAAAGGTGATCAGCGCTGACAATGGCACGAACGTATACAATGCCAAGAGTCGTTTGTACGATCCTAATCGACAACGGACGGTGTCAATGAAAGGCTAAGACGTATGGTCAAGACTCACCCCCGTACAACCCATTTTCTTCCAACTCCCATTCGATGGCGTCTTCAATGTCTTCTGGCTCGAGCTGTGTTTCATTCGGAGTAGGTGCAGGAGAATCCGCGTCCTCCTCTGCCACCCTGTCAAGAGAACCTCGCATGCTCTCCGGACTCCTCCTCATCCTGTCCTGTTCTTCTTCCCCTGGACCGTCCAAACCGCTCAGGATGCTCTCACCGAGTGAATCGAGACGTCGCCAGTGCTGTTGCTCGCTGTCGTCGTGGGTAGTCACGTCGTAGCCACTGAGTTCGGAACCGGAGTTCTGTCGAGGAACATGGACATCTTCTGTACCATAATAGTTTGTGTCCTCCGCAACGACTCTGGCGGGGTCTTGCAGTCTCGCCAATCGCTCGGTCGAATATGTTCGCGGAATGACCGCCGCAACGGTGTGGGCGACTCTTCGATGCATTCGCAAAGATAATAGGAGAACACTGCCTACACTCCAAAGGTACCAACTTCTTTATACCTACTCGAGCTCAGAGGCTGTATCTGCATCGTTGCCCATGTTCGAACGCACGACTGCGGCGCGCCCCTCTACAGCCAATGAATGTCTTGCTGCCCAGACACGATGCAGAAAACGCGCTAACAAGATACCCTATTATCCGAAACGCATTGTGACGATCACGGTAATGACATGAAGGAATCAAGGCACATGGCCGTCGCACGAATCCTGCAAGCTGGCAATGAGTAGCTGCACGAGAACAAGGTATAAAAAGGATCAGATTTCGATGCATTTCCACAAGGACTCTTGACCATCCCCATATTGTACACGAGGGGACGTGACGACAAGAGTACGATCGGTCCGCCCATCGAATAAACCTCATCGGGAAGAAATGACAACGACTGATAGATTACACACCTCCTGCTAATGAACGAGCGCGTCTTGCCTGGAAAATAACGATTAGCACATCCAGACTAAAACGACTGCAAAAGATCAGACAAGGCTGAAATCAAAGTTTTGTCCACATAGTGCGTTCGGAATGTGGTAAAACGTATGGTATATGAAAGATCATCACTTGAAGCAGGCCAGAAGGGAAAACTCACCCCAAGCTCGACTTCAACTTGAAAAAATTACATGCGGTGCAGCGTGCGCAAAGCGAAAAAGGTCTACTATGTATGGTTCAAACCCCGTCAAACTCCGCAACGATGCCGAAGCAGCCGAACCCAGCTGGGATAGGAGTAGATCCTTCTCGTACAACGTCGAATATGAGATCATTTTAAAGTCGATCTATAACTTGCAACTGACCAAGAAGCTATGGAATCTCTTCTGCGATGGGGCATTGAGCACTCTTCTCCAGGAGAACGCGCAGCTGCTCCAGAGAGAACAGATATCGACCCTGCGATCATCGATTACATTCTCGGAAAACCAGATGCACAGCTGATGAAAGAGGCTCTCGATGTCGCTCTCGATGTTTCCAAAGACGAAGATCAACGAATAGCCGCAATGGATGATTTGGAAATGGTGCGTAACTCCTCCGACGTCGAAGAACCCTTCCGAATCTGACGAGTTGCCTGGCCCGACAGCTCGTGGAGAGCATCGATAACGCAAATGGTACGTTTGCCCCTGTTCAATTGCACGTGGCATTTATTGCCTCATAGATCTCCAAAAGCTGAAGATGTGGGAGCCTCTACATGATCTCGTTGGTCTTCCCTCTACCGCAGACGGTCTGAGGTTACAAACTTTATGGGTACTGGGAACGGCACTGCAGAACAATCCAGCTGCCCAGCTTTCCGTGAGTCAAATAAAGCCTGCTTTCTGGGTCGATGTAGCATCCAAGCTGACAGTCTTACTCTCTCTTGACAGTATTTGTCCTTGGATCCCATTCCTGCTATTCTTGCATGCCTATCACCCTCGTACAACTCTGCAGGCACTCGGTCGAAAGCCATGTACACGCTATCTGGCCTATTGAAGCATAATGCTGCTGCAGTCAAAAAGTTCACTGATTTACGAGGTTGGAATGCCCTGCGTAACTCTCTCGAGGGTAAGTTGGATTTTAGATGTCCTCGTTAAACCGTGTCAACATTTCCTGTGACAGATTCAGACATTACATTGCGGCGCAAGACAGCTTTTCTCTTTAATACATTACTTACCCCGACATCCGGGGAGACCCCAAGTTCACCTGCGAGTGTGCACACGCCTTCGTCTACAAATGCACCAGTTCATCCCAATTCTCACGCATCCATGCTCTCGGATCCGGCATCTGCATTAACTTCCCGTGCTGCCATGAACGCACTGCAGAGTAATGCAGCATCAGACGGTTCCTCCCTGTTGGATGCACTCATATCTGCACTAGTGGAGCCCGTTCCTTTCGGCGCGGATGGCGATAATGACAGAGATGTCGAGTTCCAAGAGAACGTTGTCAGGTTAGTGGCTACCCTGCCGCTTAGCGGGTACTTGCTGATTCGTATCCAGACTACTTCACACGTATTCAGTATTGTGCGGTGGTAGCTTCTCCGATGTGCAAAAGCACAGTCTACGTACCATCTTTGACGACGTCTTGTCCGCAAACAACTTGTTCAACCTCAGCAGGGAAGAGTTTGACGCCGTGAAGACTGCCGTTTCATGAGTGACCGAGATTCAGAAAGAGGGATAATTTGATTTCGTCAGACTTATTGTTTACCCAATCTGATAGATTCTTGATATCTAGCCGACTCATTTTTACTCCAATTATGTGATGTGAATCATCATTCTTGCACTGTGATTGGTCCGTCGGTAAATTTGAGCGCGAAGATAATCACGCGCTAAACTGGCAGAACCTTGAAGGTTATGGTATTAAACACAAAAAGGGTCACAAAGCCACGTCGAACATCGTGCTACATCTTCACTATTGACTCCTTCAGCCGTAGGTCAGTCCAAAGTTCTACATTGATTGTGCCGTTGAATCATACTGACGAGGGATGTTTAAAATTAAACGCACGTGATGATCCTGCGACTAGGGAAAGATAACGCGAACACAACCGTAGCACGGTTAAACAAACCTCGCGGTATTTATGCACAACAAAAAGTGTTTGTTTTCTTCTTTCTTTCTTGGTGTCCACCCACCACGTCCATCTTTTTGTAGACTCACGATCTTTCACGTATCTTACTTCAGGCTCACCTTGCCACAACGCTCCCTTTTGAACCATGGCCGCTCTCAACCTACACAACGCCATTTTCATCAACGAGAAAGACTCTGATCTTCCTTTGCGTTCTGCTGCATCGTTTCTTCATCCCGCGCCGGAGAGAGATGGGAATCCGACAAGCCGATTGTTTTCATCTGCGTCTTACCAGGACCTCATACAAAGACAACCGACTCACCCTGATGGACCGACGTCGGGTTGGGATCTTGGTCTCAATCTTCTAGGTGATCCAATCACCGCTGCCGAATACAAGAGCTTAGAAGATCATCAAATCAAAATGAAACTTCGTCGTTTGTACGCGATTAACTTCGCATTCGAACTTCTCTTCGGTACGCTGGTCACTTTTATCTTCTTTTGAGGCATCATTCCTTACATGCCACGTCCTTAGGTATCTGGGGAACGTACACCACTGTCCGTTACTTCCTTGCATTCGCCGATGATTCGGGTGACACCGAACATGTTTGTGCCCTCGTCCTCGGCATCTCGTCTGCACTTGCAGTCGCTCTCGTGATCATTTCCATCTTGATGCCACTGTTTCCCCAGCGAAGTCATCTTCGCGCTTGGCGGTACACCGAATCACTCCTTCGAGCATGCTACCTGCTCTTGCTGTCTGCTAATGCTATGTTGAACGTCATTTTTGTCTTGCTGTGGCATCCCAGTCAGCTCTGTAACTGGGACATCGATATTTCGTGGTATACATCAACCATGAATACGTTAACCTCTCCGTGTCTTGTAGCGCCATTTGCCACGTGGATGGCTGCGGCAATACTGCGACTCGTCGTGACGTTGACGATGGCCGTGAGTTTATGGCTGAAAGCGTCTGGCAAATATGCTGATCGTTTTTGCGTCTCAGCTCTCATTTATCTATACTCTGCGTTCATATTACGGGACACGACACCCTCCGTCTGAGGGCAATAGCTCAAAATATTCACCATACTTCCCATCTGATCCAGAGGATATCTCGCCTGTTTCGGCTTCATCCCCACTCCATTTTTCAAAATCAACGTTCAGGTTCACGCGATCGGAAGATTCTAACCACACCCTCAATCAATCTAATACCACTTTGCCCAAGTACAACTCAATCAGCACCCTTGCACCCTCGACTTCCTGTACGGGTCGTTCGCGTTCTCATTCTGACCCTCCTCCCAGGGATATTTCAATTCCGAGGATCTCACCACCCACATCTCGGAGGACTTCTAGCCACGCGACTAGCCACGGATCATCATCACTAACACAAGTCGGGTCTGACACGCCGTCCCAGACCCAACCTGTCGGTGCTATCACAGCACCCTCGTGGACACCTCACATGCTCCGACGAATGAGTCGTATTTCAGTCACTCAAGCGGCATCGGATACAATGCCATCTGATATCTCCCCACGTTCGGAGAGGCTCGACAGTCCGACGATTACCCGTGATTCATCCGAGATCCGATCTTGTGCATCCTGGAAGCCTGGCCATCGTGGCAGCGGTATTCACCTCGATGTTGGAAAAATACCCTCGACATGGGAGAATGGGCATGCCCGCCGTGCTTCACAGGCCAGTGTTGGTCCGGAGTCCTCATCCACCCACGATGACGGCGAATCCATCAAAGAAAACGACAAGGACGACGATGTCCTCGTGTATTCTTACGGCTATGGCGCCTCCGGGCCTACTTATCCTTATCTAGACATGTACAATCCTCAGAGACCAGACGGATATGCCGAGATGTCGTCGTTGTGTGAGGATGTGGACGAGCATGGACGCTTACAAGGACATCAGCGAGCCATTCCAGGCGGGCCGGCGATGCATGACGTATCCTCCGAACCGCGGTCTTCGCTATGCAGGGAGGCGGACGAGGACGAGGAAAGTAGTGGCGAGGAAGAGGAGTATGTTGCTATGATGGGTGGCTTCGTGCGCCGCATGGCGACTATCGAGTCCCTCGGATCGAGGGAAGCTGCGGGCACACTCTCGACGACGACGGGTTCTGTGGGACTCCATTCCATGCGTTCCGGGGCGCCCGCATCCCAGTTCTCCTCGGTGCGGTTCGCGGACCTCGGGTCGTCTCGCACGTCTTCTTCTTTGGACGTGCCCTCCTTGAGCAGGCAAGGTTCGCTCAGTACGGCATATCTCTCGTTCTCGAGTGGAGGTACGGGCACGCGGGTGAACGAGCGTGGAGAGCTCTTGCCTCCTTCCAACGCAAGCAGGGGTTCCGCCGGCTCACCGTATGACCGTCTTTACTACACCGCAAGCGGCAGCAGCTTCCCAAGGGTGGACGACGAGGACCGATGAAAGCGATTCCCCCCCTGTTCGCATCTCACTCTGCCGATGTCAACGCGTGGTGGCCACATAAATGAAGGGAAAAAATGATGGCTATGGTAACAAGTGTCATCTGAATCCGAGGCATCAGGATATCTTACTCGCCTCCGCCCATCGCTTCTGCTCTTCCGTCCCCCTTTTTTCCTTTCTTTCCCAAGCGTCTTTTTGCTTGATACGACAACAGACGATCGAACGCTGATATTATCTTTATGAACTTCAGTTTTACAAGCGCGTTATTTATGCCATTCATGCTATTTCACACCTTTTTCTCTCGATGGAGAACGCTGGGTAATTCAATCGTACGACATGTCCGTCCGTGTTGAGACGTGAGAGTGGGATCACGATATGAGTTCGTCATTTCACGACTTGATACTGATACCTATCTCAGGGGTGGGTCGAAGAACTTTTTCTTGATCGTGTTTCCTTGGCATGGAATCGAAGATTAGTGGTAACGTTAGCTACGTTAGCTGCTGTCATTCTGACTCAACGTAGGACAAGGCACCCCCCTTTTTTTTCGGACGCTGTGTGTGCCCCTGTCCGATATTATCGATGAACTACATATATCAATCGCCCTCGGTTTGGGACTAGCTCGAAGAAGAAGCGCTGAACATTTTATAATGAGTTGTCAGCTCAGAACCGTTCGGATCCTAAAAACAAACTCGATTGCGTGTCACGTGCGAGGGTGACGTCAAGACCCGACCAGCTTGGATCATGTATCATATATTCCGCCCCGCGGGTCCATGTTGACCGGAACATGACGGTCCTGCAACGTTTCGTACTGAAATAGCACCCCTTCCCGGCATCCAGGAATATGCGTTCATGAACGAGTGTCGAAGCCGGTGTCCATCATCATACCCATCGTTCAGTATTCCCCCGCATTATCACCGAGATATTCTGCGACCCCAGCGCAATTCTTGCAAGACCGGGTGGGAGGGAGACGCAACGTCATGTTCGAGCGTAAACCCGCAAAAAGTTCTCCGAGACACGTCATCAACACCAACCGCCGCGGAACCCAACTTCTTCACTTCTCAAATGACACTTTCGACCCGGGATAGCCATGGGCCTGTTTTGGTTACAAAAAGAAAAAGAAAAAAGAAAGAGAAACATGCCATTGGCGGCATTCAACGTTCAACGTTCAACCATCATGTAAAGTGCGCAATAAGTCTTCTGATGATATCATCGTCCGAAAGGTGCAACGGAGGTCTTCGTCGGACCTAGCATAAACCCCCAACCCTGAATACCCCTAAGTGGTAAGTACACGCGGCACCGCAGCCCCTGGCTGGCAAAAAGAAAATGACTTTGCATGCCCCCCCGTCACGCATTTAGTTAAGCGACGAGAGTTTTCATCCCAAACGTGGGGTCCCAAGGAAGCTGCGAGTGTCCCCCGCCCCTGAAAGTGTGTACTATGATGCAATATGCAATACGTTGCTTCGTCATATCTTGGATGTCCAGTCACGAGCGACAATGAATATATCCAAGGGGGGGGTAAAGCGCACACATCTAGCGCTGGGATATCGCAGACGCTTGACGAAGAACGGCCACCGGAGCAGCGATAAACTGTACTAACATTGGAATATGACGTGCGCCAAGCGTCACGCTACTATGCATAGTACATACTCACCAGATGGTACGTCCAAGCGATAAGGACGAATTGTGGGTAGCACGGGAAAAGCGTGCGACATGGGAGGGGTATGCTGCATGTCCGCAGTGCGGCCGCCTAAGTCCATCCGCAGAAAGAATATGACGTGGCTAGTATTCCACATGAAGAACTTCTGTTGAGAAAAGTGCGGGCAGGGCTATCAAAGGCACGCACCTTCTTTTTCACATTTGACATTGGGATGAAAAATGCGGCACGCCGGGATCAACGCCATCAAGGACGCGCCGATAAAGTTTCATAAGCGCCTTAATCATATCAACTAATGACACCACAATGCCGCAAGTGCGCAAGGGGATCCGATTTCGGCCAAGGCATGCTGTAATGGAACCATCGAGGGAAAAATACGTAGGAGGTGCAAAGAAATGGGTAATAACGGTCGATCCTCGACACCAGACGCGATCCGTTGGTCACTTCGCAGATCGGTATGATGAGCATCCATGTACGCCTCGGCAACCGAAGAACGTACTTGCGGGGATTCGTTTGATTACTCAATAAGTGTCAGTCTCGTCTTCTTCTTTGCTTTGTCTACTTCCCCTGACGTGCGAGACCTTTTTACCTTTTGCTTGGAGGAAGTCGTGGCTCCAGTTGACGACTGGGGTTCCGTCTTCGTAGAATCGGAAGACTTGGCCAGGTCTGCCGGCCCATCAACACCTGACGGCCGTAGGAACGAGGCCCCTTGCATCGAGGAGGATTGTCGCAAGTCAGTCCCGACACCAGTCATGTTAAAAATAAGGCTTTTCGCGTCTTTGGAAGGATCTCTGTGGGACTTTTTAGGCTGCCTCGTTGTGAGAGAAGCTACGCCGATAGACGATATCGAATGTGGTCGGCTCTTTTTAGTCGGTTCGCTTGCCTCTTGGTTTATGTTCTCTGGGGGTGCGGCGTCCGTTTTTGAACTCGAGGCCTGGAAACGAAGCCACGATGGTTAGCTCGATTGTCCTATAATGTAAGGAGGAACCGCGGACCTCCTGGGTAATTTCTTCGCCGCGTTTGTTGAAAATTCGCCGACCTCGTGGACGCAATGCGTTTGGAGGAGATAAAGATGACGGCCCGTCCGCAGTAGACGTATCGTGAAGGGAAGGGAAGAGAAATGGAAGGTAAGACGTTTCGTAAGTAACACTGATACCAAAGTCCAAAAACACGAGGGTCGTAAATGTACATTGTCAGAACAAACAGAACATGAATAGAAACTCACGCCTTCTCGCCGCGATAAGCACTCGGTCCCCATGCCTCTCTGATTTCGGGCGACACCTCCCACTCCGCATCGTCCTTTACATGTGCTTGTTCAGGTTCGACCCGCGGAAGCTGGTGTGCTCGTCGAGCATTCTGCATGAATCGTAGATTCAATGTTCCGGTGCTCAGTGTCTTCTCGACCATGGTGGGCGTAGGTATCGTCTAATCGACGCTTGAAGAGTCTCGTACAAGGTCACCTGGTCGTCGCTGGTAAAAAAAAAGGTCCTCGCCCCGCGCTGGCCTTGAGACCGATTCGGATATTTGCAGGTGTACAGCCGATTATGTCATCGATTCCCATACACGGCCTAAAATGTGGGTGGCCATTATGCATCATTCCCGTGGCGTAAACTGGACACGGATATGCGTACTCCGACTGCATCAATTGTCCAAGGGCCGGACGAGGCCTCTCCGCGGGCTGTGTGGAGCTCTTTTAGACGTTGGGAACGTATCGAGATGATGCCAAGCAAGTGAGCGCGAGAGATGCGGGTCGTGGACACTCGAGACAGCGACAGGCCATACCAATACAGCAAGCACGTAATTGTAGAATCGAGACTCACAGCGACGTTCCCATCATGATACGTCATAACACGTACCCAGTGATGATCAGGACAATAGGATCTCATCGATGTCGGCTCTAGACAGCACCTGGGTCGGACACTTTGGAAGGGACTGAGGTATCACCTTAGGCACAAGAACGCCGACGGGGAGCAAGTTCGGTGGCAGATAGCCTGCGTATAATGAAAAAGCACACAGGACCTGATAAGCGTGATGGCAAGGAACGTTCATTTGGCCATGACGCCAGATCTACGGTATGGGCTTGAGAATGGATTGTGATGATGATGATGATGATAATCGCGAAGCGCGTCGTTTCCGACATGCATACCACATCCAATAGTTGCCTAATCGAACCAGGATGGGGAGAAAGCGGAGGTGGACATTCAATATTCAATACTGAGAGAAGCAATCAGAGCGGCGGACAGGATGGGAAACGAGATAGCCGCCAAAGTATTCCCAGCAGCGTTCATAACGAGTGGGGACAAAGGTTCGCACGAGAGAAGGACGGAGGGGAGGGTGTCGTACTTGTGGTGTCGGTGACATGAAAAGCGTGGTGATAAAATGAATAATACTATATAACGTAGGTGACGTGGTCGTAAAGGGGTTGGCGTGGACTGATATGATGACAGGAGCTGTCCCAGGGCGAAATGGGCGAGTTGAGATTCAGGCCGAGATCGCCCAGATGCGGCGGTAAAGAAGAGGAGAGAAAGAAGTAAATTTGTCGACACATGATGGTTTCTGGGAGATCTCCCACTGACACGTCGATACAAGCTGGGAGCATTGGGGCCGAGCTGTCTGCGCCAGAGAAAAGTCCGATGAACAGGACCATGCAGGCAAGAGGGAGTGTGAGAGGTTGTCAGAACGCAAGCGATCAAAAGAGGACGATTAATATCACAGCGAGCCAAGTGTCAGGCGCGTTCGGAAATGTCGATGAGACGCCAGACGGTGGAAGAAAAAGCAAGGGCCGATTCGGGCATAAAGTTACCGACAGCGATAGGAACGCGGGGAGAACCTGCGAAGCTGATGCGGGCCATGACCGGCATCAGAGGGACTGTACACGCACGGATGATGAATCGCATTCTATTCTATTCAATTATAGCTACGGGTAAATCAACATGGAAATGAGTGCGAGATCCAGCCTGATCTGGTGCAGAGGCTGCTGCGTTTCGATGTGTCAATGGGAGACCTGCGCGCGCTGGCACGACCCGCTCGCTTGCTGGGTTGACCTCGTGGCAGGCGCAGCTCTGGCAGTTTCGTCATTCACTTGACCAAACGGACCGGAGACAATCGAATTCTCGCTCCGTCGCGCGCTGGAGGATATGAACATCCTCAAACCCGGGCCTGCGTTAATTCCCCGCCCTCTCGTCGATCATCCGTCATACCACCTCACTATATAACACCAGTCCCATCCCCACCCACACATGTCCACCGCAATGTCCTTCCACCTCCGCCCCGTCGCAGAACACTCCCCCTCCCCCTCCTCCTCCTCCGTATCCACCACCACCGCCGCCGAGCGCAGCCCCCCACCAAAGTCCCATCTCGCTGCGCACAGACGGCCCCTCTCCCCGAGCTCTCTGCGAGGTGACTCTCCCTCCCCTTCCCCATATCCCCCACTGATCTCGCCCAGACGTCAACCTCACCCAAGATACCAACCCTGCCCGGACCAAGTACCCCGCCCCACCCACAGGCCACGAGCTCATGGCCCTCTTCCCACCCGCACCCCCCGCCAACTTCCCCGAGATGAGA
>QFEL01007653.1:0-13766 GCA_003316195.1 Neoboletus brunneissimus
AAGTGTAGATCAAAGTTACCATACATCAGGTAACTACGCGCTATTTATAGTAATAGTTTAAGGCCCGCTTGGTGGTATTAAGCTAGGGAAGGAACTATGAGGCAGCATACGAGAGAATGCTGCCGAGGAGAATAGAGTCCGTGGCCAATGAGATGAGAGTCAACCGGGATCAATAAGTAACGCAACAGCGACCGAGGGGTCGCGGGAGAAGTAAAGGGAAAAGGGTCCGTGCTTACGTCCTCGCTACAGGGTCCTCGCCGAAAGCTTCCGAGAAGGCAGTGTTCCACACTGCCTCGTCCCCTAGGGTTGTTAGAATATCTATCCACTCGTCCGTCTCCGTGATCGTGGGAAGGAATGTCCTGTGATCCGTCACGTGGGTCATAGTCGTAACAAGTAGCCCCTCCAGTGGACTAGATATTCAAGTTTGCCTTGTTTGAGGTGGAAATCGACTACATAATTGATCTCCCATTCGTTGTCGCAGTCCTCGGTGACTGTTACCGGTCCCGGGCGGTACAAGGAATGCCCCTCCATATGTTCACGGTAGGGTTTCACCCTAGAAATGTTGACAACTAGGTGGATCTGCATAGATTTAGGTAATAGTAGTTTAACAACATTCCGGCTGATGACTTCCGTAATTTTGAAGGGTCCAAGCCACTTCTCTGATAATTTTTTTGATGCATGTGTAAGATGTAAGTTTTCCGTTGCGAGCCAAACTTCTTGGCCGACAGTATACTCTGGTGCATCTGATCTGTGCTTATCTGTTTGCAACTTCATTTGCTGCTGAGCTTTTTCCATATTTTTTTGTACCTCGTCTATAGTTCCTTGCATATCTTTCGTGAACTCCTGCGCTGCTGGCGCCTTGTTCTTTAAAAGGGGTTCTATACCCATGCATGGTTCATAAGAACGAGTGACTTTGAAGGGTGACTTCTTAGTCGTTGCATGTTTTTTGTTATTGATACTAAATTGAGTGACAGCAAGCCAGTCTGCCCAGGCTTCTTGCTTATCAAAGCAGAAGATTCGAAGGAACTTTCCAACTTCCTTGTTTACAATTTCAGATTGTCCATGTTACAGTTCAACCCGATAGGGGTTGACTATAGACCTGAGGGGGGCTAAGGTCTGTTGGTCGCAGTGATGGGGGTCGAGGAAGTTGGGGGACGCAGGGGGTAGCGGAGGTTTAAAGCCTATGGCTACATTGACTCAAGTCAAGGGCTGTATTGTCGAGATTCAAAGAAGTTCCAAGGTATGCCACTTGTCCGGCCAGTCCAGTGACTGGCAAGAGGTTGCACACAGGGTTTGAGACTTTAGCAGGTAGATTCAGGTAAGCTAAGCTACTGTACTAAGGTACTGACATGGCGTTTAAATACCCTGCCTAAGGGAACACGGACCAAGAGGGAAAAAGGAAGTTGACAAGGGGAAACTAATGTCCTGGGGGAAAGGGAGCTATCTATGGAGTGCATGGCCTTCCCTATCATGGGGTACAGGGTAGTCTGTGCAGGAGAACATGTCATAGGGTCCAGGGCATGGGTAAATGGGGTGGTAGTGCTCCGAGTGGGGCAGGAACAACTCGGGCGAGTAGATAAGATTGAAAGGTAACAGGAAATGCGGACCGTGGGAAAACCGAACGGGTCGTGGGAAAACCAAACAAGGAGAGAGCTCCAGGATGTAACAGCTCACCATAAATGAGAAGAACGAAGGTGAGGCTTGTCAGAACAAAGGAAAATGAGAAGGGTGAGGCCACCTAGAGTTGGCAGCTGTCTGGGGTTCATTGTGGGGGTGAACTGAACAGGGGTGTTCGGTGTAGGGATAGGGGTGTTCGATGTAAAGACAGGGGTGTTCAGTGGTGTTCAGTGTGCGGAAAAAGCTTGATTTGGGTCCGTTATGGCGAAGCAAAGGTGAGGAATCAAAAATGCAAAGGGTGGGGTGTTGTTACAACTCGCCTAGCTCCTATCCCTTTTTCGGCTCTAGCCCCTGTCTCACACCTGTGAGCGCCGTCCGTACACCTGTACCTCACCCCTCGTCCTCATCCCTCCTCGCCTAGGGAGGCTGTCATTGTTCCTAATGTGACCCCCTTGCTTGGTCTAACGACTAGACACCACTCGGACTCATCGTCACCCATCCCCGTCCTCACTCTGAGTTACCTCCTCCGCCCTACTCTCCGCCATAGACCTGTTCCCATGCCTATCCAGGAATGCCCTACTCCCCCATCACCTTGGACCCTCCCCGGTCACATCTGGGGATCTTCCCCATCACCATCGTTTGTCCTCGCATCTGCCCAGGATCTCCCCCTGGCGCCCTTGTACGCTTTCTCTCGCTTCTCTTTCACCTTGACATTGTTCATTTACCTTACTGTTGGAGCTATCACGCTCGCCCTTGCCCTAGTCATGCGTCCACTGACGTCATGCTGTAGTATTTCCCTTCGCCCCCGCTTACGTGGCCCTTACTTTGGACATTTCACACTTGTCACTGAGGCTTGCGTGTCCTCCTGACGTCCTTGCCCCTCGCCCACGCCCTTGGCCCACATTCGGGCTCCTCTTCATTCGTTACCCTTATATACAGGACGATCCTAGCTAGTTGTACCCTAGCTTCAGCTTACCGGTTCTTCCTCTGGACTTGTACCTTGTCCATACCGGCTATACCCTTTGTATTTGTGTATCCCACCTATGCAACACCCTTGATCGCCTTCTTCCGTTGTCTGGCGCCCCCGTCAGGACATCCTCGATAAGAAGTCGCTTACCGGTCTACGTCTCGGGCCTACCCAGGTTCGAACGTAACAGGTGTGGGATGAGTTGTAACAGTCCATCCGTTTGAGGGTGGAAAGAAGTGGATAATTTAGTGGTAATATTGAGGGCCTGATTAACCTCTTTCATAACTTGTGCAGCAAATTGAGGTCCGCGGTCTGATGTAATAGATTTAGGAAGACTGTGATGCTTCCAAACATGGTTAAGGAATAGCCTGGCTGTATCCAGGGCTGAACATGTGTCGGAACATGGAATCAATTCCACTTCCTTAGAGAGTTGATCAACGACAGTGAGAATGGCAGTGTAGTCATGGGATTTGGGTAAACCCGTAATGAAATTGGTGGTGATGTGTTTCCATGGGGTATTTGGTATCGGTAAGGGTTGTAACAAGCCAGCTGGGGCTGTGTTCATGCCTTTAAACCGTTGGCAGGTTTCGCCTCGAGCGACGTATGATTTAACGAATGTAGCCATTCCTGGCCAGTAATAATTATGTTGCAGCAGTTCCAGTGTCTTGTCATAGCCTGGGTGTCCTGCTACTGGGGAGTCATGGTGTTTCTTGAGGATTTCCATCCTGAGAAGGTTCAAGTTTGGGATATAGATACGCTCATAGGAGTCAAAGAGAACACCATCGTGTTCATCAGTGACGATTCCCTTCTTCTCAAGCTTCTTGACATCTTCTTCAGTGAGTAAGCATGTCGTGTTAAATATCTTCTGATGTAAGATAACCCCATTGTCGTTGATCACGATGCTAGATCAGATCTTCTCCGGGGAAATAACAACTACTCCTTTATTGTCGTTTTCTATTCCCTCGGCATGATCTTCTCTTCTAGAGAGAGCATCCAGTTTTGTCATAGTGGATCCTGGTTTGTAATGCCAGGTCATATTGAATCATGAGAGATACATAGCCCATCTTGCTTGGCGGCGATTGAGATCTTGTCGGGTCATGAACCATTGTAGGTTTGCATGGTCATTCCAAATCTTGAAGGTGTGTCTAGCTCCTTCTAGATGATGATGCCATTGCTCTAGTGCCTGAATGACCGAAAGCATCTCTTTGTCAGCGATTGGGTAATTCTGCTCTTGCAGAGTCATGGCATGTGAAGAGAAGGCTACGGAGTGCCAGAGCCCGTCATCTTTCTTTAGCGAAAGTACAGCACCTGTAGCGAAATCCAATGCGTCGCACTCTAGGCAATACTTGCATGTGTCGTCCAGATAAGCTAATATTGGTGCTGTGATAAAGAGTGACTTTAGCATGTCAAACGTGTTTTGTTGGGCTTCTTCCTAACGGAAAGGTTCGTCCTTTTTTGTGAGATCATGAAGTGGTCTAGCCACTGAGGCATAGTCTTTAATAAAGTGGCAATAGAAGTTCGCCAAACCTAAGAAACTTCTTACTCCTTTAACTGTTTTTGGTGCTGGCCATTCCCTAATGGCTTTAACTTTTGTTCCATCCATGAAGATGCCTTCCTTTGATACGATCATACCGAGGAAATCTACTTCGTCAGTAGAGAAGGTGCATTTTTCTGGTTTGACGAACAAATCATTTTCTTCCAGCCTTTTGAGTACTTCAAGTACAATTTTATCATGTTCTGCTTGATTTTCTGTTTTCATGAAAATAAGAATGTCGTTGATGTAAACAACAACGACTCCTTCCATATCAGCAAAGATGTCATTGACCATTGCTTGGAAGGTCGCAGGGGAATTGCATAATCCAAAGTACATAACGAGGGGTTCAAAAGCTTCGCGGTGACACATGAATGTGGCTTTCCATTCATCGCCTTCCTTAATGCAGACATTGTTGTATCCCCAATGTAAGTCCATTTTCGTAAATAATTTAGCTCCTTTGAGCCGTTCAACAAGCATAGAAATCAAAGGGAGAGGGTAATTGTTTTTGATGGTACCTTCATTAAGGTAGCGGTAATTTTGAACCATCTGCTTTTTACCATCCTTTTTTGGAATAAAGAAGACCGGTGATGTCTGAGGAGACTTAGTGTTGAAGTATAGCATAGTTACACTAGTATTTAGTAGTATTACATAAGTGTGTACCTTCAACTACTTAGTTTGCAAGTCGCGACTGAGTTACAATAGGAGTTTCAATTCTTCTTGAACACGAACCACAACCTTCAGTGCCAACCTCAGGTATGTAACCGTAGGACTCTTTCTAACTTGGTACAGTGCTTACTGCACTGGGTCCTGTGATATGAGGTACTCGATCACCTCTCGACAGGTTATGAGCCCCAAGTGGCGAATTGGTGAAAGCCAATAGTCAACGGCTCCCTGATTCATCCTGAACGTTCCTGTTCATGTGGTGCACAATTTACTCGCCCCACTCCTCAGTTGTTAGCTTGTGCCGAGTGTGATAATACGCCTGGCAACGATGCCTTCAGTGCGACTTGTTCACTGTTGGCATCGTAAGTTCTGGTGCGACTTAATCGCCCAAACTACAAGTTTAGACCTCTGTTGCAGGGGGAGACTATGCCGTTTTTCAGCTAGACTTCAGTTCATCAAGCGAGTCTTACACTCCTCCCTTCCATCTTTTTTGAAGCTCCAGTTAAGGTTACTAACGACTTTGTCTTTAGTTCTCATCTCCATTAAAACAACATGTCTTCTACCAACACCAGTGCCTTCAACTCTGTCCCCATGCTCAACGGCATGAATTACCATGCCTGGGCCGAGGCGATGCAGATGTATCTGCAGTTCCAGAGCCTCTGGCACCCTGTCATGATCTGCGGCTGCCCTCAGCCCGTGCACAACAGTAACATTACCAAGCCTGAGCAGGACGCTATCAACAAATGGGAAGATGAAGACAACCAGGTGATTGGCGCCATTCGTCTCCGTATCGAGAAGCACTTGCTTCCTTCTTTTGACCCCAAACAGACTGCCAAGTCGTTCTGGGCAGATCTCAAGGACAAATATGATGTCACAACCTCCACCGCTGCCTTTATCGAATTTAAAGCGCTCAACGCACTCATCATCTCTGAAACATCACATCCTGCTCCTACTTTTGCCAAGCTCAACGGCCACTTCACCCAGCTCCATGAGCTGGACTACAACATCCCTCCGAAAATCTCGGAGATGATAGTCCTCACTAAGATTCCGAAGTATGCCAACCACATCGTCCACGTGGCCAACACTGCATCTATCACCACTGCCTCTATGACAGCTACTACTTCATCCAAGGCAGCTTCCTCCTCGACCACCAAGGTCACTACCCTTGCCAACTACGAGAAGCAGGTCACTGCGGCCTGGCTCAAGAACGTCGCTACACGCCCTATCAAAGGCGCCCCTTCTGGCCCCCAACAGGCCAACAAGAACTCCGCCGTCAAGTGAAAAGGGGGAGACCCTAAGTTTCAGCAGCAGCAAGGCCAAGGACAGGTGTCAGGCCAGTCCGGCCAGGGGGAGAATAAGCTGCGACACAAGCACAGCAACCGCTCGAAGCAAGGGGAGAAGAAGCAGAAGAAGGCGAAGCAAGGTGCACACATCAATGCGCCCGAGGCTACCGCCTCGTTTGCCTTTGCTGCCCCCTCCTCCACATTCTTTAATTCAAGCATTTCTTTGCCGTCACCCGTGCTCCCCTCTCCCACCGTCGATCCTCGTGTCCTCTCTCACCGCCCTGCCACCGCTCAGTACAGCCCTCCTGCATTCCCACATGCGTCGAACACCATCTCCCTCCTTCACCGCATCGGCAAGATGCCGACGATTCAGACCATCCACAATGTGGATAAGGTTGCCAACCACTGCCTTGAGGTGCACAAAACCTCATTCGCCCCTGTGCGCCCGCTCTTCTCTCGGATAGAGGAGCTTCCTACCTCTGCGGACATTGAAATGTCTGCCACCATCACCGAGGTTGATGACACATTGGCTGATGCTGACGAAGTCTTCCTTGGGTGGTCCAATCAGGAGGAAGATCGGTTCCTGGCCCAGTTCTATGATGAACCACCAGTTGAATCTGAGGAAGAGGATTCCCGGTGCGATTTCTCGCCCACTGTCTCCTATACAGCTGACTCACAAATGTTTGCCCCACAGCACATGCATTCATTAGTTTCATGTAGCTTGCTCCTTGTAGTAGATAGCTCAGACAATACTACTACATTGCCAGAACCCTATTCATTGTGTGATAACTGTAATCAGCACACCAGTAAAGGCAAGAAAGTCGTTCGGGATCATTATCATGATTTATGGCTATTAGATTCAGGTGCTTCATCACACTTTTCTTCACATCTTAAGGACTTTGTCGAGTACAAACCCTTCGACAAACCACAGTACTCCAACACTGCAAACGGTGTAGCTCCTATCTTAGGAATGGGCTCTGTTCTGATCAACTGGGAAGGTACCATTGTGCAATTATCACTGGTTATCTACATGCCAGATTGTAAGATCAACCTTATCTCTATGGGCACGCTTTTACGCAATCCTGAGCTCAGTGTGTGAAATTTGCCCGGGCATATCAATTTCTATCACCGTAAGCAATGCAGAGTGGTTCTGTCATTCCATTCTCATGGAACTGATACTATGTATTGGGTACATGCTCCTGCTGTTCTGCATCAGCAACATCAAAATGCAGAAACAATCAATACGCTTGACTTTGAGCTTGTCCATCAACAACTCAGTCACCCCTCGCGCGATGTAATCAAAGCTGCGAGGAAGCATGTTAAAGACTTTTTGGAAATTCTAATTCCGTCGAAAGCACCTATTTGTCCTGGTTGCAAACTTGGAAAACAACCCAATTGGTCCTTTCCTCATAGTGAGCGACGCGCAAGCATGCCCTTTGAGCTGATTCATTCAGATCTCAAGTCATTTGAGATAGAATTGTACCATAAATATAAGTACATGATCGTCTTTTATGATGACTATACTTCACATGGGTGGATCCAATGTATCAAAACTAAGGATCAGGTGTTACGCACCTTTAAACAGTTCATGGCCATGGTGAAAACCCAATACAACACCACAATCAAGGGCTTCTGCTCAGATGCTGGTGGGGAATTCACCTCTAAAGCTTTCAAAGAATACATGGCCAATTATGGCATTAAAGTTCTCCAGTCTGCACCTCATGTGCATCAGCAAAACAGCAGAGCTGAGCGATTTATTCGCACCATTATGGATAAGGCTCAGGCGATGCAACTCCATGCTTGCCTCCCTGATTCCTATTGGGAGTTCGCTGTTGATCATGCAGTCCATGTGTACAATTGTATGCCTCTGGCTCGTATGAACTGGAAAACCCCTTTTGAGCTAGTCTCAGGGGAACAGCCATCCATCTTGCACCTCAGAGTATTTGGATGTGGTGCTTATGTGCATCTTCCCAACAAGATTCGTACAGGCAAGCTGCAGCCTAAATTGCAGCTAATGATCTACTTAGGAGTAGCTAATGGATCAGACTCAAACTGGCTATTCATGCACCCGAACAATGCCTTGTTTGTGAGCACTCATGCCATATTTGATGAGCATCTGTTTCCTCGCTGCCCAGGGGCTAAGCCTCATAGGCCAATTAGTCACGCCCCTCGCAATCCTCCGCCTCACCATGACACGGATAGGCACTCAGAACCAGAGGATTACTCCGATGACTCAGACACTGGAGCGCCCCGCGCCTGTGAAAGAGCTCCTGATCGCAAAGCTCCAAGTCCAGAGCTCCCTGCAAATGATGAGGAAGAGCCAGCACCTGCTGTGCCACCTCCTCAGGCATCCCAGACTCCTCCAAGGGCACCTTGTCCACCTGCAGCACCCCCTGCATTACCTAGAAAGTTGGAGTGACTTCGTCACCCACCTACCAGACCTGGTAATGTCTATGGTGATAAAAGGGACCCTGTAAAGCAGGTTAAAGACATTGATAGGAATCCCGATGGAAGGATATGATTGGCGAATCATCAAAAATGCCCTCTTCAGAGCCCAAGACGCCAGAAGTCCCTGGTGCATTTCAACCCTCCAATGAACCCCCATCTCCGACTCCGTCTGAAGACAATGTTGATCGGATGACCAGGGAAGGGGGAGATGAATTGCTTAAATACTTGTGCACTCAGGCAGTACCATTCAATGCTGCCAACATCAACTACAGAGATTGGACCTATCGGGACATTCTCAAGCTCCCTCCAGCTGAGCAGACCCTATGGCGCAAAGCTTGTGAGGATGAGCTTCAGATTCTCAAAGACCGAAAAATCTACGAGATCGTAGATCATCCACCCAACTGCAAGGTGATTAAAAATCGATGGGTGTTTGATGTCAAATCAAACAGTTGTAAAAAGGCTCAACTAGTTGTCAAGGGTTTTTCCCAAGTCAAAGGCCTCGATTTTGATGAAATCTTCTCCCCAATTGTGAGATTTGAGACGGTGCAATGTATGCTCGCCCTATCAGCTCTACAAGGTTGGTACATATCAGGCCTAGATGTCTGATTAGCCTTTCTCTATGGCAAACTGGAAGAGGAACTCTATATGGAGTTTCCTGAAGGGTTCATGCCTCCCCATCTAAAAGGCAAAGTACTCCGACTACTCCGTGCCATCTATGGCCTTAAACAAGCAGGCTTAGCCTGGTGGAGATCACTTGACAAGTCAATGAAGGAAATGGGTTTCGAGCGACTCAAAACCAACACTGGACTCTTTGTATACCACAAGGGAAATGATATCGTCCTTGCCATTGTCTATGTAGACGACGCCCTCTTCTGTGGACCCAATAAAGCTCTCATAGACAAGCTTAAGGCCACATTCATGAAGAAGTGGGAATGCCATGACCTTGGGGAACCTCGTGAATTCCTCAGGATGAACATTAGGAGAAAAGGTCTAAAGCAGATCCATATCGACCAAATATCCTATCTAGACAAAGTTCTGGAGCGATTCAGAATGCAGAATGCAAACCCCACCCGAACTCCTTTGCCACAGGGATATTACCCAGTGAAGAACGATGCTCCTGTCAACCATGAATTGTGGACGCGCTTTCAGACAGTTATCGGCTTGTTATTATATATTATGATTGGTACTCACCCAGATATCACCTATGCTGTAACACAAATGGCTAGACATTCCACGAATCCCTCACAGGAACACCTTGATAAGGCCCTGTATATCTGCCGATATTTACTCAGTACCAGAGACTACTCATTAGTCTATGACAGTTCAAAAGATTCTGGGATCTGTTAAGATTTTCCTTGGTTCGCGCCACTCGGCCCGGTGTTCCCCTATCTGGCCCCTAGCTATATCATTTTCCCCTTCCCAGTCACACCTTGACTCCCTCCGGCCCGCGTCCATGCTCATCGCCCTTGGCTCACACCTTACCGGATTTCCTCGGCAATCCCCGGCCTCATGCCTTTCCCCTCATCACCCTTTGGCTGTATCACCACCGCTGTGTCGCACAGCAATATCGGACTCTGTACGGTATCTATTCACCTCGGACTCTATCTCAGTAGCATTCTCTTGGACTCTTACTATAGACCCTGGCGCTGGTATATTGCTTCCTATAGCTCCCTATTGGTGCCGGTTACCATATATGGACACTTCCCCTTTGGGTTGCACAGGTCCCTCCCTAGTTATATATAGGCCCACCTTATGTGGCTGTATCTTAACTTAGATCTGATCCAAAGTACCTAGCTTCAAACTCTTGGCTGAAAGCCCTCTCAGTCAACTAGAGCCGAAGTGATTGTCATCACCTCTAGTTCCCCTCCTGTGGCACGGAAGGAACCCCACGTACCCGTGCAGGACTGTACCACATCTCGCCTCGGATGCTGAGACCGCTCTTAGCTGAGCGTTCAGTTGCTGGGTGCAAGATCCACTTGTTGCACTAGCACCTGTCGAGCATTAGCCGGCAGACGTGAACGTAACAGAATCCATTAGAAGCTGTCAAATCCTTATGTTATTTACTAAATAATAACTAGTAACATCAGGATCAAATAAGTGTCCCAATGACATGTCATTTTGAAATGCTTATATCTCAGTGCCATGGCAACCAAATCACATGACCAAGAGCTCATCTTCAGGGCAAGGGTTAGGGCGATTGATGACCCTGCAAGGATTAAAGCTAATATATTCTGGTTCTCTTGTAAATGTCAAGTCTTTCCAAAATGGCCCAATATTGGGACACTTATTTGAGCCACTGTATCATATGTATGTTACATTCACACCCGCCACTAGGTGCTAAGCAAGCGCTAGTGCAACAAGTGGATCTTGCACCCAGCAACTGAATGCCTGGCTAGAGCGGTCTCAGTGTCCAAGGTGAGATTGAATACGGTCCTGTGTGTTACGGACCAGTAACTATGATACTCATTTTCACCCTTACTTTTCACTTTACAACTTATCATTTTTCTCTATCTTATCAGATTAGATATCTGATCCATTATGATCTCATCTTATCTTTCTTTTATCTAACGATCACTCATCATATCACAGGAGATAACATTGTAACCACTCGGACTCCTATCTCATTCATCACATGACTGATTGTCACGTGACTCATTCCTCGTATCTATAGATCTCCCGATCAAGATCTATCTCCATTTAGTCTTATTACTAACACTTCTATTTAGACTTTCATATATCTATAGTAGATTATATTTCTTCTCACGATCATCTCTGTGCAGTGCACATCATGCTTCTCTTCCATTCTCCCACACCTCATGTGTTGCACGACTATTTAATTTCCGCTTCTTCCATTCCATCATCCATGCTTCTACCTCACGTATTTAATTACCAATGATCTTATATTGTAGATACAATATCGACATGTACAAACAGTAGTTTAGTATATAAAGATCCAAGAGGCTACAACTGCACACCAGTCTAATTCTCTTGGGAGTTACCTGCAAAGGTCTCATTACACTCAAAGAGTTCCCTCTATCAGTGACTTTCCCAGTCTTAGTTGGTTGTTGACTTGCCTAAGCCTTGAGCTTTGGGTCATTTCACTAGAACTAGACTATTCATCAGACGTCTTACCCTTGTCGACAACCCGATCCTCCTTGCTTTGCTCTTGCTATCTCTTGATTGAAGATCAGAAGACAAGCACCAGATCACTAGTGTACCAGACGCAGCAAGGACTCTCTAGGGCTTGGAACAAAGAATGTTACCAAGATAGCGCCGAAACTTGGAAGTTTAGACTCCTTGCCAAGTAAAGCCAAGAGTTAACAGTACCCTGAGGAAGTACTAAGGAGCAACTGTAGATCGAGACAGGAGTTGTACTCGAAGAACGCCCTACTCCAAGAGCCTAAAAAGAGTAACCAGTCTCAGAAGGACGAGTCCATCCATCACCCCCTTACCATCCATCATGAACCAATTCCTTCTCGCATTCCTCATTATATTCCTTTACACCTTGACAATAGCAACACTCGCGATAGGCTACTTCGTGATAAGGGCAGTACCCCTGGACGGGTCAATCTGCATAGAAGTCACATGGAGAAAAGGCATGCTGTTGTTTGCAGTATCAGGTCCAAGAGAAGTGATTGCACAGCGGCAGAGAGCCCCAACAGAAGAAGAAGAAGAGTACTTTAGCAAACCTGAAAACCATGATGATGAAGGGCTAACGACATTGGTTGACGAAGAGGAAGTCTCAGAACTGGAATCTGTCAATGACGATGTTTGGAATATGCAGACAACAGATGACAGTTGGGCCAACATGCTGGCACCACCGCATTGGACACAGGAATGGGTCGATTGGGTCTTTGAGACTGTGAGCTGAGGGCAGATACAGGAGATTGCCACAC
The DNA here is from genome assembly GCA_003316195.1 of Neoboletus brunneissimus. Lineage (NCBI taxonomy): Eukaryota > Fungi > Basidiomycota > Agaricomycetes > Boletales > Boletaceae > Neoboletus > Neoboletus brunneissimus. The sequence continues at coordinate 12,409 of QFEL01007653.1, forward strand.
ACTTCTTCATTCAAAGACTCCAAGAGGATCATGTCATAAGGCATGGGATACCTTACCCATTTGCACACATCCATACCGCCCCAGGCACAGATGTTCCGGAAGAGATCCAAGTCCTCCCTCCACTAGACGATGGAGAGGCAGAGGCAGAGAACATGTTGGAACCCGAAGAGGATGACCAAACGGTCATGTAAATCCAGATTGGCACAACACATCCACAAAGACATTAAACTAAGAAACGTCCTGTTATGGTCATGTAACAGAGTGTACTTGCGATTCGTACTTATTATCTTTCTTTCAGTTTCTCAGTCACATGACTAGATCACGTGCACACCACATCTAACTTATTTCTTTCTTACCTTTCTCTAGGAGACAACGGACTCTGTGCAATTCTGAGATACCTCTTTGAGGTCACATGACAAGGTCATGTGCTAGCCCAGATCTCAGATGGACACTTTAACTACATTAAGTCATATTCATTCCCACACTAATTTCCATCTTTCTTCTCTTCCATTCTGCCACACAGTGTGTGCACCTCATGTCTTTTATTTCCATTGCACTTCCATTTTACATGCATATGCCTCACTCTTTTAATTACCATTCATCCTATGCCCTAGATCGTAGATTCGATCACAACATGTACACATAGTTAGTTTGATATATAAACCCAGAGGGCTACGGCTGGTATCCCCAGTCTAGTTCTCTTGGGAATTCACCTCCAAAGAGATTCTCTCAGTCCTCTCCACTTCCTTGTTGGTTTTAGTTGATTTGCCTAAGCCTTGCTTTGGGTCATTTCACTAGAACTAGACTATACTTTTCAGCTTACCCTTATCAACTTTACCTACCGTCGTCCGCATCAGCAAGTGCGTCGACCGATCTTTCCTCGAAGTTAGGACTAGGCATACTCATCGAAGGCGCTAGTGCCTATCGTCTTCCACAGGTCACTCCGATCACTCCTGACTCCAGATAGGGGGCCAGTGACTTCGCTTGACCACCCTTACATCGCAAGTAGGGGGCTGCAAGGGGCCTTACCCACAGATAGAGAGTGGGAGTTAGTAGTTACTAGAAGAGATCAGGAGCAGGTTGCGGCAGCCAGAGAGGCACCAAACCCAGTGCATGGAGAGACACTGCTAGAGCCCTCACTGGCTATAGCATTCTTAAGGGCACTCAGTTTTGGTCCTGGGTCAGATGACTTTCCCACAGATCCATATGACGAGGAGCACCCTCAACACCTACTCAACCGCTTAGTGTGGGGCAGCCCACTCAGCTCATCTCAAGGCCACATCTTAGACCAGACATCTATGCTTGGCGACAGCAGGTACTCGCCGCAAGCACCATCACCCCCACCAGAGAGACAGCAG
>QFEL01007716.1:0-26539 GCA_003316195.1 Neoboletus brunneissimus
CTCAGATCGTTCAACTTTCTAGGGAATTTCTGACACCCCTGCATGGGTCGTGTCCCAGGCGAACCAGTGCGCTCGTGATCACGGCAAGACGCCGTTCGTGATCTATCAAGGTCAATGGAACATTATGGAGCGCTCTTTTGAACGAGACATCATTCCGATGTGCAAGGCTCATGGTATGTTCGGACTTTCAAGTAATGCCGTGGCACCGCATGATTGTTTACGGCCTCGCACAGGGATGGCCTTGGCTCCGTGGGGTGTGCTTGCAGGCGGAAAGCTCCGTAGCAACGAGGAAGAAGAGCGACGTGCCCAGTCAGGCGAGAACGGACGCACCTTTCTTTCCGCAGAGTGGAAGCGAAACGATCAAGAAGTAGCCATGAGCGCAGCGTTGGACAAGGTCGCTAAAGAAGTCGGTGCTAAGCATCTCACTGCCGTAGCAATTGCATATGTCATGCAAAAGACGCCATATGTGTTCCCGATCATCGGCGGCCGCAAGGTGGAACAGTTGGAGGCCAACCTTGAGGCGCTGGAGATTGTTCTCACCCCTGAGCACATCAAGTATTTGGAGAGTATTATTCCATTCGACGCAGGCTTCCCGCTCACAATGATTGTTAGTCGATGATACTTGTCATATTGCTCATTCATTCTGACGTTTTTGTACAGGGCAATGGTAGCGACTACAACCTTTTGTTGCGCACAGCCGGTTACCTCGAGAAGCAACCCCCTATTCGCCCAATCGTACCGGACCTCTCCTAAACGCATAGACGAAGAACTGGATGGAAATCGTTTGCGCTCTACGGGAAAGTCATGTGTAGTAAATTGCCCAAGGTCTCAAAGTGCGCAGAATATATGTACAGTACATATTCAAATCGTTGTATCATCTCCTGATTATAATTGCCCGTTTTCCCACTTATTCGTTTCCTGTGACTCATGGACGGCAACGGTCCTAGCTTACTCCAAAACTCAGTTTAAACAGAGAAGAGGAGATGAGATGGTGTAGCTGAATGTAGGACCACCGAATATCCTGCAATACATGTATGCCAATCAAGAAATGCAGACCCGCCCAGCGGTGTTTATTTCATTTCGATACATCCTCCTATCGGACGCCTCCCTTCCCTCAACATTTCACGATAGGAAGTCCGAGGAGACCGTCTGCAGTCACCGTACGACACGACACGTCGTTGTCTCCCGTGTTCCCTCTAACAGACACCGATTTGGCACGTGAACGTCCGACTGGCGCAGTTGATGGCTTGTGAGACCGTGCGACGGCGACCTTGAGCTTTTGCGCAAAGATGATTGCCGTGACAGCAGTCTCAAACCCGACTTGCCTCACCCTAGGTTTCCGAGCGACGGATGTACTAGCGGCGAGCCCGGCAGAGGGTGCAATGATAGTTCTGGACACCATGTTTATCGACGGTGGTGATGCGGACCGAGATCAGTACGCAGGCTGCATCAGGCCAGCGAATACAAGTCAGTAATTACACATCACGTCGATGGACGACAGATACACACTAGACGTTGGAAGAGCAAGGATTTCAGGTGGACGGAGAAGGACCCCGCTGTGAGTCTGAGGTGGACAGGAGTGAGCAGAGGAAAGCGTTCGCTGTCCAACATTTATACCTGGCATCCTCATGTATTGCTGATTCCCGGCTCCTCGAGTTAGCAACTTTTTGCAGGGCCACCATATTCACTAATCTGGTGACCGGACTGCAAATTCACACAACTCGTCACATTCAGTTCACTCCACCCCATGTGAATTGTGGGTGTTGTTACCCGGAATACGCAACTGGGCTGCCATTTTGTTGTGCGTATGTTGCTGGCTTTCAGTTACATAAGAGTAGATCATCGAACACGTTGTCCGTTAGCAAGAGGGCGTTGTAGTCACCGTATTACGTACTTATCGTGAAACGAGCGGCAGTACCTCAGAGCTTATAATGGAAGTGACAAATTGGCGGCTTGTGTCCGACAGTAGTGGGTGAGAGTCAGATAAGCAGCGGGGCGCAGCGAGAGCTTTAATACTCGTAATCGCCGTATCTACCAGGGACATGAGTAACACCATGCCGAAATTTTGACGGAGGGGGGGAACGTGCCGCTCGAGTCTAAAGTTGGCCATTATATGTCTCTGAAATCAGAGATGTGAATAGCCAATCTGTCACGCAGCTGACACGAACTTCGGAGCACTGTTCTTCATCTCGAAAAGGCCCTCAATCTCCTCTAGACTCTTCCCCTTGGTTTCAGGCATGAAGATGTAACACACCAGCGTGACGAAGCATGTTGCTGCACCGAATAAGAAGTATGGCCCACTCGGGGACGCGCGGAGGAAGAGAGGAGCGGTCAACGCCACCGCAAAGTTAACGACCCAATTAGCAAGCTAGGATATCGCACATACATAATCCATCTTGATGAAGAGAAACGACAACTTACTTGCTGGAACGCACATGCTTTAGCTCGCAGTCGTGTAGGCATTATCTCGCATGCATATATTTTAATGACCTTGTTCAAGTGGAAGTCGAGCCTCGTGCGTTAGAACAGAATAACCCTGGGAACTCACCACAGCCCAGGACCATGCAAAGTTGGCGACGAACATGTAGATTAGGATGATGACGCCCCACTGAGAGGGTTTACCGTTGAGGTAGACCCCTCCATCCGCCTTGTCACCATGAGTTGCATATATGCTGCCGATTGCCAAAAAACAACTGGCAATGGTGATCCCTCCCCCTATCAAGGGGAACCTCCACCCCCATTTATCCACGCAAAGCTGTGCTGGAATGGTGAACGCCAGGTTTATAATTCCCGAAATACCCGAGGCAAGGAATGATGCACGCTGCGATGAGAAGCCGGCTTGCGTGAAGAGGATGGGAGCGTAGTATAGTACGGCATCGATCTGGTCCAAACAGAAGACGTGTCGGTGAGGACGAAAATGCAATGAGTTGCGATGAATATGGTAAATGTACAGTAAATGCGTACACCGCAGAGCATTTGAAATGCCATCAGGAATATTCCGAGTAGACTCCTTCGAAAGTAGCGTTTCGAGAAGACTTCCGAGAAAGTGGCTTGGAGCGTGCCATCCTCTGCCAAAGACCCTTTAATACTGTGCAGCTCTTCATCAACATTTTCGGCCTGACGGAGTCTTGACAAGACTTCACGAGCTTCTTCAAATCGGCCACGTTGCACCAGCCACCGAGGAGAGAATGGCATGAAAGCCATGCCAACCGAGAGGATTGCGGCGACGCATGCTTCGACGATGAACGGAACACGCCAAGCTAGGCTACTATCCAGTCTCGACGACCCGTAAGTTATGAAGTACCCAGCAGCGATGCCTATCGTGATGAGGAGCTGCAGCATGGTTGCCACAGTACCACGAATATTTTGGGGAGCAATTTCGCACAGGTAGATCGTCACCACTGAGATGGACTGGCCTTGTCCAATGCCTGTTATCAGACGGGCACAGATCAACGTAGGAAAGTTGTTTGCAGAGGCAGATATAATGGTCCCAATGGTGACTATTAGTCCACCAGTGAGAATGCCATACTTGCGAGAGATGACATCAGCGACATGGCCACTGCACAAAGAGGAAATCGAGGCGGAGAGCAGGATACAGGCGACATAAATCCCCAGTTGACCGGATGAAATGTACCCTATGGAATTGCTAAATTGTGGCATTTGCGTCAAAGGACCGATGGAACCTTTCGACCAAAATCGTCAAGGGGCGTGTAGATAGATACTCCTGGAACTCACCAGTATCAAGCCCCCATAGCATACCAGCTAGAGAGGTGTACAATGCAATTAGGTAAATTTTAAGAGTGACTGAAAGCATGGTATCTGTGTGAAGGAGCTCTGAGAAACTCATGCAATGGGAGGAATTCTCCGACACGAAGAAGATTCAATGGGGAAGACGGGCCCCACAAACGGACGGTGGACACCGGAAACAGTGAGGGGCGGTCCGGACTAGACTGGTGCCAACTCCGGACCGCAAGATTGTAATACATTGGTCAGACCAGTCATTTCCTAATGGGATGTGTTTCAGACACTACACGTGTTGTAACTTCCACTGGGATTTTGCCCGGCCAAGAGGTGCACCTGTCAGTTTAAATCAATATAAATTTGCAGGAGAGGAATGAAATCGGACCCATTTGTTGGAGAAGTGTATCATATATGTTACCACTCGGCTCTGGAGGTTCAGCTTGTTCAACCCATGATTCAGTTGACGTCAAGGCATTGGCAAGTGTGAGAAGGGAGCGGCCTGCTTTCGCGGTATATAGTGGTAGTTTTGAAACATGGACAAGTCGTTGCCGTCGCGCGATGTTGTACACCTTGAACGTCTCTGCCAGCCAAGACGTCTACTGCTACCGATTAGGCGCCGAGTCCGATCAACTCATTTCTCACCTTCACCACCGCTATCCTCCACACTCGCCACGATACCCAAATGCCATTGCTTTCCTTCGATTTTTCCACGTCCACAAGACGAGACGCTCATAGCTCCGACGATGATCCAGACGAACCACCGAAAAGATGGTTTCACTACCTCCCTCTCTGTTGTAGGTGTCGATTCTCTAACATGACAGGCCTGGACCATAAAATGATGCTCAACACGACTCGCCTTGATAGTATTGGTTACCTTGATGATGGCTCCGCACCCATCCTGGCTACTCGTTCTCGTCAATCATTACCTCCGTACACTGCACTCAACCTCGAGTTTTCTCGTCCATCTGCTTGTTTCATACTGCCTTACATTCCTTGCATTTTGTTCGCTCATTGTTTGTGTGGTTCGTGACCCCGGACCAGTTTCTCTCCCCAAAGGAGTTTCAGAGGAAGAAGACGAGGATGTTGGCAGAGACGACCTGGATTTACGGGATGCTCTCATGGGTATCTCAGACTTTGACGATGAGTTGACCCCTCTCAAATGGTGTCGTAAGTGCTGGGGACCGAAGCCAGAGCGCACACACCATTGCAATTTTTGTGGACGCTGCGTGTTAAAAATGGGTAGGCTCTAGTTATCCTTAATGGGCTCTCACGAGTGCTGATTGATCAGACCACCACTGCCCGTGGCTCGGAAGCAAGTGTGTGGTAGGTCTAAATCGATGCCAGATGACATTGCTCTTGCCGATCTTCTTCTAGGGCCATAGAACTTATCCTGCATTTTTCCATTTCATATCCTGCATTACCTTCCTCTCAACCTACATCTGCATCATCTCCGCGCGTGCATTCTGGTGGTCACTCCACAACTCAACATCAGTGCCGGTGAGCATGTGTGGTCGCAAGTTTGCACTCTGAAGCTTGCTGACTTTTCAACGAGGATGATGCCACGCCTGTTCACGAGCTTCTCTTGACTGCCGTCGGTTTCATTTTTGCCCTTGTGGTCGGTTCCTTCACAATATACCACATGTACCTCATATCGTAAGTGCCCACTCATTCCGGTAAACTCGCAGGTTGTCTTAAGCGTAAGCAGCACAAACCAAACAACTGTAGAAAGTCTCTCACCGTTCCTGCTTCTTCGATATTTACCACCACTCCCTGCGTCACTTCGCCTTTCGGATCCTCCTATGGAACACGAGCTCTCATACAAACAAAGAAGTCTTGTACGAGATGCTCATAGTTCCGTGAAACTGTATGACCTTGGGTGGCGGAAGAACTGGGTGCAAGTATTTGGGTGGAACAAACCACGCGGTTGGGTGTACCGCGTCGTATACGGTGGCGCTGGGTGAGTGGGCCTTGAACATCCCAATCGGCTGATATAGCTCCTACTATCGTTTTTGCTGACCACGGTGGGCTTTGCAGCAAGGGGGATGGAAAATCCTTCCCTCGTAACCCCCGTGCTGAAGAGATGCTGTCGGAACTCGCAGAGCGCCTTGCCACTGTTGACAAGGATGCATAACTACCTTCCTTGAATCAGGGTTTGATGATGGACACCCCACTACCCCCTATCCTAGATTCTGTTCGTCATATAATGTGTTCTCGCTGTCCGCTAGCCATCACTGTTGTCTTAACTGTATCTTGTGTAAAAAGTGGCCAAACATCGTTAGTATCGTATATATTAACAAAGGTTAAATGGTATAGTAAGTGGTAGAATTGTCGTAAATAGGGCTTAGGTATAAGCAGTAGTATAGGTCGAGCATATTGCTGCGGTGCTGTCGGTGTCTGATCCAAGCGCGTGGACGTTGGCTGGCAGCTCGGAGCGGGAACTTGAAAAACCTTCAACCCGCAATGGTCAGTCCTAATGACGTTAGTTGACGTTGGCCTGTAAATACTGAGTCTTTTACCTCGACTTTCAGGCTGGGTAATTGGGCATCATGAAGCTGTTTCACGGCTAGTGCTAAACACTTATAGCCACGCCTGTTTCGAATTAAAGCTCCAGTCCTGACAGCGGAGACCACTTTAAACATACTCAACAGAGTCTTAGTAGCCATACCTGTGAGTCGTTGCCGAGGCAGATCAACAAACAGTTGTTGTCATGCTGCAACTCACCTACTAACTGGCGGACTCGACAAATTCAGCTTAATTCACCAGATCTACGGCCGCACCATCAATCCAACAATCGATTCTCCCACTTCATACACGAACTAGCAACCTCTAGAGACTCGCTGGAGCAGTGCGGATGACTGCGTATACATACTACAAGGCTACATTGTCTCGATGGTGCAGTAAGACTCTGATGCCAGTGGTACTACTGCTAATGCATCCTTCAAATTGATTGAAAGACACTTCATTGAAGGAACTGTCGAGAGATCCCCGGACATCACGAACTAATGTCGTGCACGTGGAGCTGTGATGGAGCATTCCCCCGCTCTATCAATATACCCAATTGCTGTGAAATACCAACTAACTCCGGGCCTGATCATCTGACATGCGTTTCCTCACCTTTTGAATTGAAGATGCTCTCAGGCCTTCCGTCCGCTGTTCCCCCGCCACCATGCCCATTCATCACATCAGTAGGTCGCACAGATTTCACCGTTTCCCCCGAGGCACTCAAGTCTTCCCCCCTTTGTTACAGTCCTGCTCAAGTTCAAACAAGGCATCGCGCCCGCCGACGCCGAAAAGGTCAGAACGGCCCTGCGCACGTTGCCCTCTCAGATACCCGCCATCAGTAGTGTCAAGGCCGGTACGAAGATCAAACACTCATTGGATCACGACTTTGACGAAGGTCGGTGTGTAAACACGCATGCCTCCCTTGACTTGAATTTCAACTGGCCGATTTTCACAGGCATTATTTTCGTCTTCAACGATGAAGATGCGTTGAAGAAGGTTTACTCACCTCACAAGGCACACCGAGATTACCAGGAATATACGGCGCCTTACATCGAAGGTTGGTCGTGTGCCCTGCTAGTGGTGCTTGTTTCTGGCTGACGTTTCGAAACCAAGATAAGCTAATATTCGATATCTACTCTGAAGAGTGAACGAGAGCGAACAAAGAAATGAAGATAATTGTGATCGATAACTTTATGCGTATCGTGAATTGCGGAATGAAGAATTTAAGTGTGCATGTCCTATTGTACGAGCGAGGCTGTTCAATTGTAAATCGGGAGTGGCATAAGCCTGGTTCATACACATGTTCAGAAATATCTTGCGCGAGTCCACGAATCCCACTCACTTATCGGCGTTAAACAAAAAGTTTTCACCGTCATCTTCGCCTTCCAGAAAGTGTGTCGGATGTAAAACTAGGGGTCATGTTTCAGATGGGAATAACAGCAAAAGCTAGCTGCCTCACCTAGGTGACCGCGTATGTGTTTCAACAGATTCTCCATTTCTCCCCATTCCCCTTTATCGAACGGCTGGGGTCCTCGGATGCTCTTTCCTCTTCCTAGATCCTTCTCCTGCGGGTGCTGCGATTTCGGCGTGGTCGTGGGCAATGACCTTTCGCTATCCTTTCCATCTTGGTCATGGAGCTCTTCAACGCTTTCGCCCCGAGGATCGGATCCGTTCTCCCCGAAATCACTGCTTGATGATGATGAAATCGGAGGGGAGCTAGACTTGGTCTGACAGAGAACAAGAGGTCAGACTCATAATGGGTCACAATCAGAGACTCACTGTCTTTGTAAACTGCTCATGGTAAGCAACAAAATGCTTGTATTGTTTCCATGTAGTCACCGTATCATCCGGGACCGCATGGAATACCTTGCGGTATATCACCGTCTACGACAGCCAGTGAGCCAATACACGTAGGTGAGATCGAACAAGCGAGTACTGACGTTGTGTTCGGCACACGCAACCCAAACACGGTTCCAAAACTCATCCGAGATCGGATCCTCGAAATCATCAGGATGGATGTGTGGTGCTAGTATCGGAACCGACTGTTTGCCCTTGACTTCATGAAGTTCTCTCTGTTTTCTCCAGTTAGACCGCTTGTGTGTCGTGCTCCTGTCCTCAGTCGGGTCACTGTGGCCCGATGGAGAATGCGAGAATTCGTAAGCGATCTGGCTTCCGCCATCCACCACTTCCCAGCCAGCAGCGTGAGCATCGAGTGAGGTACCAATGTTCGAGTCAGGCTTTTGATCTTCGCGCGCACTTGGCTGGCCAACACCGCATGGCTCTCCGATTTCCAAATCCGGCGGTCGAGGGTCGAGGGTTTTAGCCTCGACTGAGGGGACTGCCATGCTCGTGAATCCAACGGGCTTCTCTTCATCGAGAGGGCATAACACATGACCCTCCTGAACTGATGGGCCTGAACTAGGGTCGCCCATCTCGCCATCAGCCACAGATGGTCGGAACACCTTTGACAGCAATTCGGCGACAGCGTGCTCGGCAGGTTGAACACCTTGAGAATAAGGTCAGCAAGACAACGGTCACGCATAGAGAAACCGTGTGCCTTCTTTGATCCCACTCGCCACCGTATGCAATGCATCGTGGAGTGGTCGCTCATGCGTTAGCTCCGTAACTTGACGACCGGGCGACTCTTGTTCAGCGTTTGGGTTCCACTGTTTCTGCGCCTGTTCATGGAAAGACACTTCACCTGATGCGTGGTCTTCGTCAGCTAGGGCATCAACGTCAATTCCAACGTGCTCTCGCATTAGCCGGACCCGAAGCGTGTGTGCGAATCGCCCTACTTCGAACGGACTACCTGCCATCATTCTGCACCCAAGCAGGTCAGCCGAAAAACCAGCAAGAAGCAGAGTTCACCACGACCTACCCCTCGATCATGTCAGTGTCTCGGATGACAGCCGCTACTTCAGAATCTCGATCACCCCGCTGAGATCGTTCATTGATATTCGCACTTCCAATGATCGCGAGCCTGTCATCGACTAGGCAGACCTTGCCATGAATGTACACCTGAAACCGTCGTTAACCCGCGGAAACCCAATCAGCATTGAGCGGCTTACAATCTCAGTAGTCAAGACGCCATCACGCATCTTGCCCCAATTTCGCAAGGAGAACACACGAATATAATCATCAGGCTAATGGAAGTTAGGATTAGAGATGAATCCAGGAGGTTGAACTTACTTCGATTTCTTCTGCCCGAAGTCGCTCATAAATCGAGTTTTCTCCTCGGAACAGAGTACGGTTTTGGCATTCAAGTATGATCCGTATCTGTAAAATTACTGCCTCAATTTAAGAGTATACTGGGAACCAGGCAAACACACCGCACTAGCATCGCTATGGTCTACCGGAAATGGGAACCCAGGGAATAGTGGTATGATGATGCAACACTTCCACGGGGTGTCCTCTCGTTTCGCGCGGATAATCCGTCTAACAAGAGCATCTCCAATTCCATTCTCGATCTTCACGTCGTTGATGACAGTCCTTCAAGTTGGAAGTAAGTCTTGCTCTCAACTCTACGATGCACATGCTTACGAAGAGATAAAGAACTGGTTCTCAATGTACACAAAATGCTCCGAGTTGTCGATCGCTGCTTCAGATCAGAATGGATATTTACGGATACATCACGAGGGCTCACCTGCTATGTATGCATCTTGAATAGAGTGTTCGGTCCGATTTGGCGTGCCAAGCGACCACGGTCCAGCCGAACGGCAAATTTGCATTTCGCAAGTTCCTGTAAGACCCATGGCCTCTAATTCTCCAGGTTTAAACTCTGGCGGAGGCAGTAAAAATGGCATAAGCCTTGTGTGATTCTACGCAAACGAAGATTTCGCGATCAAATATCTCAGATGCAAAATATGCCATACCTTGATACGCAACAACCAATTCCATCTAGTATTATCCATCAGCAGTTAAAACGTATTGATTTGCATCTGGCGCACCTCTCTGCAAAATGTCGGGCCAGATCGCGTGCCGGTTGGCCGACAACTTGCACCCCAACATCGTGCCTGTACGGAGTTAACTTCTTCCATCCCTATCTCTGTAAGATACATACCAAGGCATCCTCGGAACTTTGGAACGGTCGTACATATCCTCTTCAGGTTTGTGAAGAGTGTGGAAATCCAAGATCCTCGGATTACTGTAGTCCTTTCCTAGTATATTCACGGAAGCAGTAAGCACAGATCCGCCGACGTGAGCTCGTCGAAAACAAACCCGGCCATATTTCTGTTTTGTCTAGCGATAGTTCTGGATCGTCAACAAGAATATGTTGCGGGGTGTCCCATCTAGAAGCAGTTAGATATGCTTACGTGGTATGAACTAAACCACAGACCTTCCGAAGCAAAGATCTATTCCTCCAGTGAAGGCAATAGTTTGGTCAATGACGCAAATTTTTTCGTGCTGAAGTATGGAAACATTATCGATATCAAGGTAAGTGGATAACAGTTTATTAGCTTACATGAGCCCAGTAAAATGTGCCCGTCTGGAAATGCGAAGGAGATCGCTGGATCATGATGTTTTCGTGTAGCGATGACAACTTTTGTTTCGTGTAGCTAACGTGGTGCACGGATGTCAGAGAAAGACGGAAGTAAGTTAAGCCTTGCCCACTTGCTGTCCGTCGGCGTTGTGCGACTTGAGACTTCCTGACTGTTGGTAGTATAAATACATGAGGTACACACTAAGGATGTATACTCACTACAGTATCACATAAATCTTGACGCCTTGGTTCGCCTTTCGTTCCAGAATCCTATCCAGTCGATACTTATCTTTGCTGGGTCGTCGTAACTGTAACTCTGCAGTAGGTAAGCTCAAAAAACACAGTTATCCGAGTGATCGGCCATACCTGGAGAGAGCCACCAATCGTGTATATATATGCTCTCTTTCGCCATCATAAGCGCTCTCGACAAATTCCACATGTAGTCGCGCTGCAGAGAAGGCCCAGTCAGTGGATATGAAAATTTGTGACAGCAGACTAACCCCATCCACAAGCCACTGTGCAGCCACGTTCATCCGGATCGGTGCAAAGCTACCGAATCTATTATCGGTCACAAACGGACAAATATCTGCAGCCTTCTCCAACGCCGTGATCCATTGTAGCATTTGGCGCTAGGGAAACGTAGTGTTAGTCGTGACCAAAGCACTCGACTTCGTACCTACTTCGTTCCTCGCAAACAGTTTGAGCCGCATTTGCGAATTCTCAACATAGAACGTGTGCTTTGAGACGTCTTGCGAGCGCTTCTTTCGCTTCCGTTGCTCACTTTCTGGTAATGTTCGGTCCTGCTGCTGAATCTGCCCTTCAACTTGCCCATTTTGTCGAGGCTGAGAGATTTGAAGAGGCCTGACGTGCGTAGAGGGATCCAACATCGGAGAGGGTGAGAGGTTGGATGCGACCGAGCTCCCTGAAGAAGCCGAGTCATGTCGCGCATGCCTACGCCGAGGGGGTGACTCATTCTCCTGGTTCTCAACGTTGTCCATAATCGGTGTCGATCTTTGGCAAACATTAAGAGCTCTAGTCATTTTGCCAGTGATAGAGTCCATCGCCGACACACAGTCAACCTCTGTCTCCAATATAACCTCATGCACAGGTTCTGCGGTGTGAAACTCCCTGTCCGCAGGTTCCGGGCGAAGAAGGTGGAGACCCTTGCGATAGTAACGAATCGGACGTGTGATCTTGAAATCTGGGTCCAAGAGGAAGACATCCAAAATAGTCAACTGTTATGTCAATCAGAGGCGCGTGATAGAAAAGAAAGGCAACAAACTTCTCCAGGTTCTTCCAGAACAACTAGATAGTTGTCTCGCACAGTACACCAACGAGACTGCTTTCGATCTCTCCTACTTGTGGCTTTGCGTCCAAGTCCTGGGTTGTTTCCAGGGGTTTCAAGACGTAGAAAGCCTGCTTTATATTGGACTCCGCCTGCCTGCGCAAGGGATATGAACAAGGCGCTGACTTCAAGAAAACCTGATAGTCTGTTCGATGACGGATGGAACATCTGACAGGTGGCCGATGCCATTCAATCGCCCGACATTTCCACAGTTGTGTTAACGTACCACAGCACGAATGAGCTTGATGAGATACTCTTCTAGGGCTGCACGTTGTGATAATGCAAAGTCTGCTTGACGAACTTGCGTTCCCCCGCTCCCCATTTTGAGGAAATTAAAGTACGGTAGACCTTTAGGCACCATTATTAGGAAAACAACGAAGTGTAAGTGAAGAGGCATACTAGTTCGCGGAAACTCTGGAAGCTTGTCCTTGTGGCTGCTGAATGCGTTGGATATAGTGTAATGAGTATGTAACGAGATAAAATCTCGAAGTTGCCGGTAAATGACCCATCGAGCAGCACCATTCGCATATTCACACTCGATACGAAACACGGCTTTGTGTGCGTGTGATGGATGTAGGCTATCGCTGATACGGATACGTAGCCGATGAAGTAAAACCGGGACACGCCGATGGCCCTTGTCGTCCCGCTCGAACCAAAGTCCCAACATTAAGGTGGAAAGACCCCCAGTGATAAGTTCGTCGGTAATGTTCACCTCCGGTGGTGTAACGGCGTGCGTTGTAGCAGTTGAGGGTGACTGTCGTATGACGGATGGAATTAATGCACGCAACTTGCCCCACTTGTCGGAGCCTCCGGAACGCTTTATTGACCTTGGAAGAGGATGAGACTGTGACCGTTGGATATCTATTTGCGCTGGAGCCTTGGACTGCGAATCGTCTTGTTTGACGAGAACAGTGGTGTTATGTCTGGCAAGACGCTTGCCGTGGTCAACAGGCTGTTCTGAACCTTGAGGCTCCTCAAAAATGATAGCAGGCCTTCCGTCCACGGATGACTCAAGCCACCTTGTGGAAGTCTGACTTTCGTCCTGGCCCTTGGTCTCACGTGCCTTTCCCTTCCTGTCTATCGAGTCTCTTTCGACGTTTGAACTGACCAACTCCAAGGCCCCTCGGAAGGTGGACTGTCGTCGTTGAGAGCGGGGCTGGGAGGCGAACTGAGGAAGTTCAGCAAGGTCGTTTTCAAACAGTTCTGCATTCCCGTGCTGATTGTCGAGGGAGGTGAAGTAAAGGCCAATAGGGGAGCTAGAAGGGGTGAATTGATATGACAGAGATCGAGGAGGACCAGTCCGAGCGGAAGGTGTGTCGGGGACTGAGGAAATGGGCCGAGTGGTTCTGGGGGCGGTCGACGGAGAGGGGGTTGCTACATGCAAGATAGGTCGCTGATCACGAAATGGGGTCCGGGCAGCACCTTCGAATGGAAGTTGAGGCGTGGGCTGAGGCGTTCCGTTCACATGGTCATCGCCGTGACTGTGGCGAGTGGCAAGTGCGGCAGTGACCACATCGAAAAAAGTGGGTGGGTGTTGTGTCTTTGTGGACTGCGATAAGACTTGCTTGGTGGTCATGTAGACGGAGGATTCAGAGACCAGAGACGGTGAGCGAAAAGGGGAGGACGGGATGCATGGGTAGCCACCTCAGGTGGAGCAGTTGACTGAACATGACAATATTTGTCTATTACGTCGATGCATTGGTCGATCAAACAACCCGCAGCAACGCCAGGCGCTCACTAAACCAATCTGACTTTATTTTGGCGTCTATCACTACGACACCTCCTTGTGTATTCACGGGGCAGAGAACCCCGGGAGAGGCCAGACACCACGAAGAGACCCAGTGACGAAGGAATACACGAGACGCGGAGACACAGCCGGGACCAGTGTCACTCAAAACGGAGCCGTAGTCGCAGACACGGCGAGCGAGTTGGAAGAGAGATACAAGAACGCGAACGAGAGACGGTCACGATCGTGGGCATATTCGACGTCCGGAGGGTGATCACACAGCGCGAAGGCTTTCAAAGAGTCTTCGTTGACGCAGTTGGATCAACAGCGCCATATTATGGCAAGAGAGGTGATGTGGATGAAGATCCTCAACAGTTTCTAGTAGCATAGAGGAGGGGGGGACTTGCGTGGAAAGTACGAGGGGGTGGTTCTGCCAGAGGACCTGATGCAGAGGAGATGAGGCGGTGGAGGCTTCGAAGCATGTCCGAGTATGCGTATCTGTCAGCCAACGTGTGGCTAGCCGATGACAGCCACGCAGACCACTGACAGGCAAGCCGCGTCGATATAGCGGCTTGCCTCGTGACGGTGTTAGTCTCAGGTTCGGGTCCAAATCTTCCTATCTCGGTCGAGAACTGTTTCACTCGTGAACCGCTGAATGATCGGTGACTGCTTTAGATCATTAATCTCGGCAGTGATGATGGTAAGAGACATTATCGACATGACGGCGGCAGGTAACTCTGCCAGCCTAGGCTAGCCTTGAACTTCTGACATCGGCTAACTCCACGCCGATTGGACTCTGGAGTCCGACAGCTCGAATACGATACAACAACAATCATTCCGCAGCCATTTAGCGAGCCTCATTTACGCTGAGATGAGAGTGCTTGTCTCTGAGAGCCATTCCTCCAGACTCAACTTTTTCTTTCCCCAACGCTCAGATCTCAGTCTTTAACTCTTAACAGTCCGACATTTCTGCTCCCCCTGCACCGTCATGTCCTCCGACGTACAGTCTAATGTGGAGTTTCTACGGCTTAATAACGATGCAGCCGGTACGGTCGCTCACATCCACAACTCAAGTCAATGATTAACCTTATAGACCAACACAGTTATGGTAGTCACTGCCATCGTATATGATTATCGTGAGTAATTCTTCGTGCATGCTCCCCGTTCATTCTTTAGTGACCATTGTAATGCTACCACTCCAGTTCTTGTCTTTTCGAGAGAGGTGTTTAATTTCCTCTACATTTTGCTTCTTAGCTAATATCTGCAAAGATAGAGTACATTTGGGTAAGAGGGGATGCAGATTAGCACTCAAGCACTGCATCTCTGATAATGCCATAGCGCAGACCCTGGACCTCGGCGTCCACACTGTTCGTTTTGGTGCGTATAAAGGCTTGGAGAGTGTTCATGTCATGTGTCTCAGACTGATTGTTCCATAGATCCGTTATGCTGGTCTCTGTTATGTTATGTAGGTTTACAGTAGTTGTTATGAACATCGTCAGGTCTGAATTCATTCTCAAGTACATATGGATTCCGTACGGCTATGCGTATAAACTATGCTCAATGAGGCTGACCAAAGATATTTGCAGTCAATAGTGCATTTTCTTCTGGCTCGGTGACAGTCAGTTTTTTTCGCTGACACCTGATTGTGACTAACAAACATCCTCTAAAATAGATGTACGCACCAGAATTCCATTAGCAGACTGTACTGTTGATGATTGAATAGGTGTAAGCGCATCAATTTACAGCCTTCCACAATCACGGCGGATTTATGCATGGATATTCTGAAGGTTTTGCGATCGACCAAGTATCCCAGTGGTCGTTCGAACTATTCCTCGCTGCTGCTGATCGTGAGTTGCCTCTCATCTAATTCATCTCCCTGTATGTCAATTTCAATTACAGTGGTAATGGTTCTACGCGTTTATGCAATGTGGAATCGGTCAAAGATAATCCTCGGTATCCTCCTCTTCATTTACGTGCCGCAAGTCATCACTTCCTTCGTTTTCTCTGGTATCTTCAATGGCTCTCATACCATCAACTCCGGTATGTCGTGGGATAAATTAGAAGTGTCAATACCCTCTTGAACGAATCATTCTATGCCCCAATCCCCTTTTATCCAGTGTCAGTTGTCCAGATTATCAATACCTCATACTGCGTTTTCTCGTATAACCTGCAATCTCCAATGTGGTTGTACATGATTCCCAGTTATGTTCACAGCGCTACATTATTGATTCTTGGTGTCATCCAAGCAATCAAGCTGTCTTTCAATATGTATAAAGCGACGAAGAAGTGGCAGCCTAACCGGTACATTCAGCTCTTCGTGACGGAAGGAGTTATTTATGTTCTTATGTACGTCTCTCCGCTTTTCTTTAACTCTTCTCTGCCCTCGACATTCACTACCGCCTTTCCTCTGGTCTTGCCATCGCCCGTGGATAAAAACTGACCACTCGGACAATTTTTCACCCTCGATTAGCCGAGTACTTCAAAATATCGTTAACGTGCTCAACGAAATTCTGCCCCCACTTAACATACCAATGGTCTTATTCACTGCAGGTGTCACTCTACCTCTGTTCTCCATGCTGCCCCGGTTCATTATCGGCATGCGAGAGATGTATGATCGTGACCTCAAGCACCCGCGGCAGTGCATCGACTCCGGATTTGGTTTGTTCTCCATTCCCGCTGAAAGTGTGGTCATGACTGCGATTGCATTCGCCGACGCCACTCCTGAAGAGGATCAGGTTGAGGACAAGGACAAAGATGACTCGGAGCCGACTCGACTCGATGTAGTCGGAGATGACGCGCCCAACGTTTAAGCGGGAACTTTGGTTGAGGGTTGAAGCCTACTAAATTTGATGAATGGATGATAGAAGGAATGTATTCGTGGCAGAAAATCCGTGTTCGGGGTAACCAACAACACGTTGTCAAGTAATCATGATTAATTATACCTGCGTCAGGGGACGACTCGCTGATCCAAAGTCTGGCTGATAGTAGACCTGATGAGCAGTAGCCCACGATTCAGCTTGCAGACCCAACATGGGGCTTCAGTCACTCGAAGACTGCTACACTCACGACTATATCATGACGTCTTGGACGGTGACTGTAAAATGACCTTCAGACATTCCCTGATATCCTTACCCTGCAGTGGGTCGACAACGCGAGAAAGACAGCGAGTCGCTCGGTGTGGTAATATTGTATAATAGCCTATGAACACAAGGAAAAGAAACCTCGGGCGTATCGCGACAACACTTGACTTAAAGTGCTCCCGGCCTAGAGGATTGTGTTCAGCGGCACTGATCATGGTAACGCTACATACATAATTCACCACTAGGTATTGGCGAGTTTGTTACAGACCGTAGTCATGTTACTTGTATCATGGATTTAGGAAGCGTCTGGCACGATTGCCCGAAGAGCAGGCTGCTTCTCCATGTAAGCGGCGTTCTTCATCGAGATGCTATAATCCGAACTACCATTTCCTTCCATACCAAAGTGGGTTAGAATAGAATGACCACTGAAATGATGGCGGACAATTCACAATCATCCTGATCGGGAAGCCAGGGTCGGATGGAATGATACTCTCCAGGTACTCGATATGCTCGGGGGTCAGTACGATTTCCAGCGCTTCAAGGTTGGCCTCCAGATATTCCACTTTGCGATCGACGACGATAGAGAACACATACGGTGCTTTTTGCATGACATGTGATCGCCACCGCGGTGATGTGTTTAGCCCCGATTTCTTTGGCGACCTTCTCCAATGCTTTGCTGACGGCCCTCTCTGTCTCGTTTCGCTGTCACTCAGGACTGAAAACCGTACGGCCCCCCCCGCCCGACTGAAGACGTCGTTCTTCCTCCTCATCGCTGCGGAGCTTTCCGCCTGCCAGTACGCCCCACAGTACCAAAGCCATGCCTACGCGCGGTTGTAAACAATCGTGTGGCGCTAAAGAATGGTCCCAAAACCTGAACACACCATAGGCCTTGCACATTGGGATGGTATCCCGTTCGAAAGAATGTTGCATAACATTCCACAGGCCTTGATATATGATAGATCACAAACGGCGTCCTCCCATGAGCACGGGCGTACTGGTTCGCTCCGGCTACAACCCATGGAGGGGTATCGGAAATTCCCTTGATCCTGGCTGTAACGGAACAGTAACCATGACTGACACACATGATCACTGCAAGATACTCATTATACGTTAGCAGTATCGATGAAATTTCCGCCCGCTTCCTAAAATACGTAGCAACTTGAAGGAAGATTCCTTGTTCATTCTCCCCATGCCAAGCTGCTCCCATTTGTCCCCGGTGCCCATGGCACCGAGCTGGAGAGGGGAAACATGAATCGAGGCATAAGGCGGCAGAGCGCGGTATCGAGCCAGCCGGGAAGTGGCTTAGCCACTGGTACCATTATCGACGGCATCGTAGGGTTCCGCTATAAGATGGAAGGACAGATGACGGTGGACGAACAATGTTGGATGCAATGTTTTCATACCAGGCTGCCCGGCATGCGTCTTGTCGTCAGCATTGTTACATTCCAGTAATACAAAGATGCGTGGGTAAGTCCAGCACGGGGAAAGCAGACTCTTCGAGTCTACCTTCCACTCAATTCGAGAGAGCTGAGTCATCAGCATCACTGATGACGAGCACGCTTAGGGATGACTAACCCTGCCTTTGGGTTTTGTGGCGTTGATATAGCCACCACATGTCGGAACCGTCTGGAATATGAGTCAAATCGTTTTATGATGAGCATATACTAATGTGTCAATTGCATTTTTCTTGAAGACATGACCAACCTGTACCTCGCTGACGATGGGAATATGACATGATAGACATTATGGTGGGCATGGATGTACTTTGCTTCTGGTCGTCGAAAGTGCGGTTGTTAGACCTGAAGTCAGAGATAGAAATAGAAACACACCAGGATCCGAGCAAACAACCTTACTCAGTCTTAATGACACAACTGCAAAGAAGCGAGAGTCACATCGACAGAGCGTTAAGCGTTAAAAGGCTATGTTGTCGCAAATCGAACAAATGCCAGTGGTATCAAGAGTATTTCTCTAGAGTTCAGTGCACTCATAGTAATTTAGGAATAACGTAGCGGAGACGTGGAGACTGACTGCTTGGTATGTAATGAGGCAAGAATGACGGCACACAAAGTTGACAATCAAGATGCTCATCTTTGCTTTCTATTTCTTAGTCTATCGTGACATCATGCATGCTTCGAGCACATTGACAATCAGGAACACCAGGCAGCCTCTTCTTCAGCCGTTTTTCTCCGCGCAAACACATGGATATGTGCTAAACCCGGAATACTTTGTAACCTCTGCGTCGCCGGCTCGGAGTGAGTACCCGCAGAAAGGAAGAAAAGGCGCATCGCATGCAACGTACCGGAGGGTTGACGAACCACGCGGCTTCCCACTGATTTTCTTTCCACCTCCGCTTCACGAACTCGTGCACCTCCTTTCCTGCGTTCTTTACCATTATCTCTTCTACCTCACTTCCACTCGGAGAGCGAACAAGGTTATCCATGGTGATACCCCAGTCCCCCAATGCCGGGAGACAGGACTCGAGAGAGGGGAGATTCTCAGTGGTATCAGTTGATCCTGTGAAACCACAGAGACCATCTTGCTGAACGCGGGCGTCGACGGAAGGCTGAATCAAAGCGGTATGGAAGACGGGCACGCGGCTCCAGATCAAGGAATGTTCAATTTCAAGAGGAACTGCAGAGGTACACCGTCAGCGACCTGGGCGAGTGCGATCCGTGAACCCATGGAGTCATGTTCGCCGTACCTGAATAAGGCCAGTCATTCCGTATGATACAAATCAAGTCCGAATTAAGTGGTATATCAGCCTTGAAGTACTCGGGGTATGGATAGAATTCTAATTCTCCGTTCTCTGTAGCTACAACGGACTGATCACCTAGTGCCGACGTGAGTAGTGAAAGGGTGTCGGGTTGGCCCCACTGTAGGCGATGGTTTAAAAGGTAATTGGCTGCATTGCATGTCAGCTCATACCACGTACTGTGTCAACCAATCTATTATGCACGCACTGACTGATCCATATTCTTTTTTAATTCCAATGGCCCATTCATTGTATCTGCGTTGCAGGTTCCTATCGCGCTTCAGCAGGCCGAGGTCTCTTCAAAGGCCGTCACGACGGTGATGTACAACGGTCGAGAACTTGACGTACCCCGAGTTGACAAAAGTTTTCAACTGAAGCCATGTAAAACGTGCGGGGTAATGAACCCGTAGCTCGTCCATAGTTGGAGGTCCTGAGCGAACGGGAACTTTTTGAACGCAAGGAACGGTATGGGTCTCGATGGTCATAGTGGCTTACAATGAACGATCATACTGTACCAAAATTGTAGCCCAGCCTCCGGTGGGAAGCCCGGGCCGCTTCGGGGTCCGAACAACCATAATTAGCTTCGGTTAATACGAGATCCCCCTGCGCTTGAACGCGCTGTAGAATATAACGGGCAATGGGCTGGAGTAGTGCAGATTGACTAGAAGTACAGATGAAAATGGGGATACACTAAATGAACGATTTCGGCCGTATCAGCACCGCAGCGGGAATATTAATACAATATTGTCACGTAAGATACTAAGCCAAGCCTTGAAGCTCATACCTACTACTTTTTTGTTTTACCCTTTTTGTTGCTCGATTCTTCGGTCTTGTCCTCCACCTTGCGCTTCGTTCCGGCTTTGGTTTCTTTCTCCTTCACGTCCTTCCCCTTAGCATCTTTCCCCCTCCCCTTTGCCACCTTTCCTTTATCTTCTTTGGGTTCTTTGGGCTGGACATTGAAGAAGCCGTCGAGACGCCCCTGCTGTTTTGCACTGAGAAACTTTTGGAGCTTCTCTGCACCTTTTCGCACGCGTTCTTCACTGCATCAAAAAGTATATCAGAGGATGGACAACAAAGTGCGAAATGGTCACGAACTTGAATCCCTTTTCCACTACCAAAAATTGTATCAGGCCTTCAACATCAGGGCCTTTCCATTCGAGCTGCCAAGTAACACCATGAGCGCGTGGCACACATAACTCGGGAAAGCGGGGGTTACTTCGACTTCGGAAGCTGGGACCACGTCTGGTTTCTCGAATAACTTCTTGGCTTCCTGCCAGGGCCATTCCTCGGGAACTTGTATGCCTCCTTTCTTCTTCTTGCCGCCCTCCTCTGCATCAGCGGCCTTTTCTTCTTTCTCGGCTTGTCTGGAGGGACGAGAAAGGTCAAAGTCCGGCAAGCAGGACAGCGCGAATAACTTGCTTCTCTCGTAGGTGCTCGACCACTCCTTCCAACCCATCGAACTCTCTTATCAATTTCAATGCGTTTTTGGGACCAATGCCCTTGATGGGTTCGAGGTAGTCGCAACCAAGTAATATACACAGGTCTATAAACTGTACACATGCAGTCAGCACAATTAAGATACGTCGGAACATCACTTACGTGTGACATGTTCATTTCAAGTCCTTGGAGGGCCTTTTCAAGGATTATTTCTGATATGGGGGCTTTCTTGGCCTCAGAGAATGTGAGATGGCGGTACAGGATGGGGGCAGCAAAAGTGAGAGTATCCATATCTTCTGAGCCAGCTGCGTATACCTGGCAAGAATGGCTCAGTAATTGAGTGTCTGGAGATGCTCATGGTGATCGTACTTTTCCCCCTCTCGCAAGTTCAGCACACTGGGCTTCCGCTTCTGACGGTGCCTAGCATAATCATACATTCAACGCCTCGAGAGACAATATAAAGACGACGAACGACGACGACAGGGATGCCCATAAGCCTGAGGAGTTTTTGACACTCTTCGTTATGCTCCCGAGTAACTCGAACGGTTCGTCTCGCGAATTTGTCCACCTCTTCAGTGGTACCTGTTTCCTTCGCCTCTTCACCCTCAGCTTTCGCTTCCTCTCGCCTTTCGAAACGTTTCGCGAGCTACGCGTGCGCGTGCGTCAATGATGGCTGTTACTTGATCCCTTCAATCAACTCACCACGCCCGACTTCAACTCCGGTGGTCGCCCGTCAAACACGTAGGCGGGTTTGATGCCATTCTCCACAATGCGAATCGTTCTGTAAAAGAACCCCATAAGATGACTCGTCGTCTCGCCAGCATCGTTGGTGAGCATCTCGCCGTCCCTTTGCCGAACGGCAATGAGGAACTGGTAGATCGACATGGACGCGTCAATAGCGACTTTGCGACCAAAGAGGGTCTTGATGTCGTGTTCAACGATGGCTTTTGGTGCGTGTTGGGAGAGAAGTGCGGTAAGTCCCTTGATACCCATCGTTGTGAATGATATAGGCGGTGCGTCGACGTCGTGTCTGCCAATGAGCAGGTGGTGTGACAGTGTACACGTGACAGGCAGGATGTGACATGTGACACTGACGCGTTCAGCCAATCGATTTGATCCGGGCCAAAACAAAAAAAGGAAATCAAGGGTCCTACCAAAAAGAGGCCAGTGCCAGTCTCGATGGGTAAGCGTTGCTTATCCTGAAACGACGTGAATGTTTGAACAGTCAGCGCGGCCAGATAGGACTTGTTGTTTCTCCACTGACACGTCTTCCAGGGATGTCACAATACTGATGACAAGACCCATTTGCAGGCAGCCCTGAGCCTGGTATAAAGACCCGCAATGCACGGCGGTGAGCTAGATACCCAACCCGTCATTGCATCCACCATCGCCTCTCCTCACCTCTGACAAGTACCTGCAAGATGTCGTTAATGGCACCAGTACCTAAACCCACTTCCCGTCTCGCACGATACCGCGTGCTGTCGCCTCATGCTTCGATTCACGTCTCTCCGTTCCAACTCGGTGCCATGAGCGTCGGGGACAAATGGGGACAGTTTATGGGAAGCATGAACAAGGAAACTTCGTTAAAATTGCTAGATGCATTCTACGAAGCAGGTGGAAACTTCATTGACACCGCCAATAACTAGTGAGTGTCTCGCAGATATCGTCCTTGCCAGCCATGATTAGCGTCCCGTTACAGCCAAGATCAAAGCTCGGAAGAGTTTATTGGTGAATGGGCCGAGCAGCGTGGCATCAGGGATCAGCTCGTCATCGCAACCAAGGTCAGTAGTCCCACTAGCTCGCTCGACATCGTACTCATTCAACCGCAAAGTACACAACAAATTATGTGCGTGGGGAGACTGGAATCAAGCAAAAGGTGCTGTATACCGGCAATAATTTCAAGTCGATGCATATCAGCGTAGAAGCGAGCTTGAAAAAACTGAGAACCGCATACATCGACATTCTCTACGTGCACTGGTGGGATTGGGAGACTTCCATCGAGGAAATGATGAATGGCCTCCACACACTCGTTCAGCAAGGAAAAGTTCTCTATCTGGTATGTGCCGAGAATATCCTTGATATCCTTGATTTCTCAGATCGTTCAACTTTCTAGGGAATTTCTGACACCCCTGCATGGGTCGTGTCCCAGGCGAACCAGTACGCTCGTGATCACGGCAAGACGCCGTTCGTGATCTATCAAGGTCAATGGAACATTATGGAGCGCTCTTTTGAACGAGACATCATTCCGATGTGCAAGGCTCATGGTATGTTCGGACTTTCAAGTAATGCCTTGGCACCGCATGATTGTTTACGGCCTCGCACAGGGATGGCCTTGGCTCCGTGGGGTGTGCTTGCAGGCGGAAAGCTCCGTAGCAACGAGGAAGAAGAGCGACGTGCCCAGTCAGGCGAGAACGGACGCACCTTTTTTCCCGCAGAGTGGAAGCGAAACGATCAAGAAGTAGCCATGAGTGCAGCGTTGGACAAGGTCGCTAAAGAAGTCGGTGCTAAGCATCTCACTGCCGTAGCAATTGCATATGTTATGCAAAAAATGCCATATGTGTTCCCGATCATCGGCGGCCGCAAGGTGGAACACTTGCAGGCTAACCTCGAGGCGCTGGAGATCGTTCTTACCCCCGAACACATCAAATACCTGGAGAGCACCGTTCCATTCAACCCGGGTTTCCCAACCACGATGATCGTCAGCGTTTCCATCAGGTTTATTCCCCTCCACTGTCTAACCTTTTTCCACCCATAGGGTGACGGAAGCGAGTATAACATGCTCATGAAGAATGCGGCTTACATGGAGAAGCAACCCCCTCTTCGTGCGATTTTGCCAGACGGCAACTGAGTTCGGGATGGGCCTGTCAGAATACGACTGTTGTCTCCCAGGACTTTACCATTTGTACTAGTATAAGATCACCAAGCACTCTTTCAGTGTATATACAATGCCAACGCTTCGTTGATTCTCCTAGTAGTGTGCGACTTCTGTCCAGCTCAGGGGTAGATGATCTAAAATGGCCGGACGACTTGCTCTCTGAAGTTCTCTCTTGCCTGAATGTTCTCCTGCGGGGGTCTCTGTTCAAGAATTCACAGCTCATCTCTCGCGTTCTCGAGACCAGCGGCCAGGTACGTCGTGGCCCCCGTCCGACGGCACAACGCGACGCGGAGCACAGACAAGCCATTCTACGTCACCACGCCTATATTTTACCCCAATGCTCGTGAGCCCACCCAACGTTTCACCGTTTGACCTACTCGCTGACGTGGCTCGCAAGGCCCACACATCGGACACCTCCACTCGCTCGTCACCGCGGACATCATCGCGCGGTTTCAGCGCATACTGAATCCTATTCGTCCAGTGGTGTTCCTCACAGGCACGGACGAGCATGGTCTGAAGATGCAGCAAGCGGCCGAAGCCAAGGGTGTCGATCCGCTCGAGTGGTGTGACATCATATCTGCCGAGTTTCGTGTCTGTCCCCTTCCCTCGCCTGAACGATGTGGTATTCACGGTGACGCCTGTTCGCGTAGAAACTGGGCGAGAGAGCCAATATTAGTGGGACCATGTTCATGCGCACTACGCAGCGACAGCACCGTGACACCGTCGAGCATGTCTGGGTAAGCTTCGTCGACCGTCATCCAAAACTCCATTCCTCACTCGTGATCCCTGCAAGCGTGCCCTCGCGGACCAAGGACTGATCTATAAAGATACCTACGAGGGATACTATTCCACCACCGACGAATGCTTCTATCCATCCTCTCGTATCACATCCCATCCGACCCGCCCGAACACCAAAATCTCGACCGAGACAGGTTCTGTCGTGGAATGGTCTAGCGAAGTGAACTACAAGTTCCGACTATCCAAGTTCCGCGAGGTTCTTCTCGCGCACTATACCATTGCTGCTGAGCTCAACGTGAGAGCCGAGGATGGGCTCGTGTCGCGCGGCGTACACCCGGACGTCTACCAGAACGCGGTGATTCAAGACTTGAAGACGGAACATCTCGAGGACTTGTCGATATCCAGACCGAGAGACAGAATTGGATGGGGGATCCCCGTGCCCGGAGACCCGAGTCAGACCGTATATGTCTGGTTCGATGCTTTGTTAGTGTATCTGAGCGGAGTGGGGTATCCCTCCGCCGGGACAACGCCGTGGCCCCCGGATGTGCAAGTAGTCGGGAAAGATATTGTTCGGTACGTCTGGAGCTGCTTCGTGGTTCTTCTTTGATCTCACGCGCGGAAGCTTCCATGCAGTCTACCTCCCCGCGATCCTGCAAGCTATGAAGCTTCCAATGCCGAAAACATTGCTAACACATGCCCATTGGACTGCGGGGCAGAAGAAAATGTCAAAGTCGCTCGGGAACGTAGCTGATCCTATGACCGCGATGGACGATTTCGGAGTGGACGCCGTTCGTTTCTACCTTGCGCGTGTCGGAGGGAGATTCCGGGATGATGTTGGTGAGTTCTCGTAGTCTGTGTTGTCGTTTGATAGAGTTTGTCGCTGCGGTGGGACGTTGACGCCACGATTTGTTCCGTAGATTGGTCCGAGGAACAGCTCCGGAAGCATACAGATGAGATACGGAATTCACTTGGAAACTACTTCCTTCGGATAACATCGAATGCCATCAAGAGCCGAGCTGCAAGAGTAACGGGAGCCTGCTCTGAGCCACTGGTATTCCGCAGTCTGTTCTCTAGACAATTTCCTGACTTGGACTTTGCGGGTGCTTTGACGAGTTCGCTTGACCTCGAAACCTGCAAGCTATCGACCAATGAGGGGTTGTTGACGTTGCTTGACGGCCTGGGTGCACGGGTATCAAGCTCCATGAGGAACCTCGAAGTGGCGGATGCACTCCACATGATCGTGCTGGTTTTGAGACATGTGAGTTGCTTCTCGATTCTCATCTCTCGTCGGCGTTGAGCAACGATTCAACAGGCGAATGCGCTCTTGACAACTCTCGAACCCTGGTCGGATGCGCAGCCGCCAGACGTCGCCTTGTCATGCTACCTGACTGCCCTCGAGACCCTCCGTGTCACGGGAATTCTTCTCCAACCATTTATCCCGCATACCAGCGAGAAACTACTCGATGCATTGAATGTCTCGGCAGCTGAGAGAAGCGTGGAGTATGCACGTGTCGGGAGAGGTGAAGTGGGAGGGCTGATCATGGATGTGAGGGGAGTCAAGTTGTTTGACAAGCCCACCAAGAAGGGTTTGTCCGACAGTTGAGTCGCGAGTATCCTTGTTCTGCTTCGTTATGGTAAATATACCTTTTACAAAATATCATACATTGTACGAGGATACGATTTGATGAAGCATATCCCATGAGTCCAAGGTATATTAGTTTGGAGCAGATAGCGATCGATCGACGTCGAAATCACTCTTTCGATTGTAGCTGCATCTTCTCGACGACGATCTTGACAATGTCTTTCCACTCTGTCATCGCTCCTAGACCTATATGCACGAAAGAAGAGGTGAACAATGTGTAA
>QFEL01007745.1:0-12469 GCA_003316195.1 Neoboletus brunneissimus
ACGGTCTGGTGACACTCGTGTAACCTGTCTAAGGTTTGGCGCGATACGAGTGGTGGACGGTTCGTCCGCGTTATGCATGAGGGTACACCCGTGCCGAGCCTTCAGTGGGTCCAATTGGGAGAATTCATCGATATTCTAGACGGCGTCATACCAGAAGATATTTATAGAGCATGCACTGAATGACTAGGGGTTGGTCCATATGCTCATCTCCAAAAATGCGTCTAGTCTGGGATCCTTTACAGTCGAGCGAGGGTCCGTCCTCGGCGGTTGGCTGAAGCCAGTCTCTCACCGTTGAGCTTCGGGAGCGGATTTCAGACATCTTCCGTTCTGCGAATAATGTTATTCGAATAGGTAGGTTATACATATTACATGACTCTGCTGAGACATCGGAATTATGGAAGGAACTACTCGTCTGCCACGACCACAATACTCTTTCCAGTAAAAGCGCCTTTGAGGAAACTGTCGAACGCTACCTCGACATTCTCCAGCCCCTTCGTGACATCCTCCCTGTAAGTCAGTTCTTTCGACGCGAGCAAAGCAGGCACTTCCTCTTCAAAAGCTCTTATATACTTCGGGATGAGGGAGGGCACGGTGAATCCATTTAACGAGATATCCTTTACGATCACGTTCATCAAGTTCTGTCAGGTCACCAAGGCTTCGTTGAGTCACGGTCGAACGTCAAATATGTACAAGGAACAAACCCTAATTGGGTAGATATCGCCAGAGTATCCGGAAATCATCCCGCATTCCTGAAACATGTGAGCAGGGATAGAGCGAAGGTCGTAGGTGCCAAACTTACGATAAATCGGGCACACTTTGCCGCTGCGTTCAGTGCAGCTTCCAGGGTCTCACCGCCCACGTTGTCCCAGTAGCTACAAATCCAGTCAGGTATAGCGTACAGCGCTCGAAAAACAACACGACGTACACGTCAATGGGGCCTGCCTTTGCCAAAATTTCAGACGTCTTCGTCGTCTTGTAGTTGAATGCGACGTCGGCACCCAGCTCTTTCAAGAATTGGACCTTGTCATCCGAGCCAGCAGATGCAATGACTTTCATCCCGTCCCTCTTAGCGAGCTGGATTACGAGGCTAAAGAATAACGTGGTCAATGGTCGATCCCTTGGACGCTACGTCGGAATAATGCATACGATCCAACTGCACCGGCTCCACTGGTTACGAATGCCACTTCTCCCTGCGCGATACGCGACGTGAGCGACGAGGAGAACGAAGTGGGAAAACCAACCTCACTTTCTTTGCACGAGAATGTTCTTTCCAGCCAAAGTATGCAGTCTGGCCTGTTGAAAATCCGTCGGCTCGTGTATTATCAACGACGACGGGAGACTTACCAGGCATCCCGGCTATTCCGATGAAGACGCTCCAAGGAAGGCCGTATTTGTTATCTATCTTGCTGAAGGCTTCTGTATTTGTCTGAATCGAGTACTCCTCGAACGCTACGGACCAAGGTGGAGATGAGGTTTGGAACGAGTTGCTATACTCACAATAGAATCCGTACAAGTGATCCCCGACTTGGAAAGCAGGATTCTCGGAACGCACGACGACTCCGACACCGTAACCCTGGATCCTATGGGAGAAGGATCAAAGCAAGTGAAAGATCCACCAGACGATGCACATACGACTCTCCGATCTTGTAGCTAATCTGAACGTGTCGTCAAGGGTCGAAATACGGTTGGATGCGGTTCTGAAGTACTTACAGGAAGACCTGGTCTCATCTTGGTGAGGACATAGGGCTCCAAGGACAATACGAGGGTCCTGAGCAAGATACCTCCATTCAAAGAGACGTTGTCTACGTCGATCGTTTGGCTGCTATCAAACACTGTTGTCTGACCGGGAACGAAGGAGCCTAGTTGTTGGATGGCTCGGTGTGAATTTCTCCAACTAGATGCTGCATGCTCACCTTTGGGGAATTCCTTGAAGATGATGCGTTTGTTGGTAACGGGTGCCATTTATCGAATCTTGGTTGTCGGAGGGATCGAAGTGAGGCTGGAAGTCGTCCATGAGAAGGAGCTTATACCTGGTGCATGTGACCGGGTTATCACGATGTAGTCATCTTTGTTTAGTAAATTTGTGTGGGTGCACTTTGATCTTACACATCCTTTATCAGCTGCCGGCAAGACACGTCTCGTTTTCGCTGACAGAAAAAGTAATCCACGTCAGCACGACATTATAAGTGACGTGAGGGGCATGTTTTATGCAGGAGTGTACTCTACCTTTGCTGAAATGATGTTTATGGTGGTCCGAGTGATCGCACACGGAACTTTATGGAATGCCGGACGGTCGCGCCTCTTTGGACTAGCAGTTAGTCTGGTGACCAGCCCGTCCATGAGGCAGTATGGGTATCGGTGGGTTGTGGACACCGAACCCCCTCAATCAAAGAAATCAACGATGTGCGCTTGTGCGCATCAACTCTCGAGTCACCGTAGATTAAAGTTGTATTTCGTATGTCAAGAAACAAAATTAAAGACCATTGCGTGCCAATTAGAAAACCACTTCAAACTGATTAGGCATTGCGGTGACCCTCAAGTGCCTCCGTCCGACTCAGCCTCCACATCAGACTCAGACCTTTCAAACACGTCCAAACCAAAACCAGACCAAAGGCGATATTTATTGCAGTAGTGCTGCTTCTCAGAGAGCACTACTCCTGTCTCCAAATTACCGTCTCCAAAGAGTGTCTTTTTGGTAGTCCAAGGAGGCACGACCGTCCAGCATTTCGTAGAACTTACCTTTGAAAATCATTCGAGAGCAATGGAATTGATTACTGCAATGCCTACCTCAGGACACATCATGTCAACTGCTCACACATTTGGCATTAGTATGGACTGCGTTTTAGCATCATCCACGATCCTGTCGATCCAATGACGACAAACAGTGCTCCCACTGCTCTCGCTACTGCTTTATTACGACATTGTTTCTGTCCGTGTACATGCTTGCAGGAGGGATTCGTAAATAACAATGTTGCTAAAGACGTTGAAATGGTTGTTACGGTTGGGAGGAAAGCCACATTTGGATCAGGGTATAACTCGGCCGTAAGTACTATCAACAAGTCGAGGAAGACAGAATCTGCTCCGTGAAACTACTCAAAGTAAGCAACAGTTTCGTTTTTTAAACTGTCAATATTTTGCAAGACGAAAAAGCGATTGCGTGAAAAAGCAGCTACCAATCTGTGGATGGAACAGCCGACTCTAAATAATTGTCGTTCCTTCCCTCCATATTGTGTGGATTTCTATGCAGTGTTTTGGAGCTACAACCGGGGATAACGAAGAGGGAATGAACGTCTAGGATCACCAACACATTGCGGTATGACTGAGAACGCAGGGTAGTGTATGGGTCAGCAATAGAAACTAAACGAAGCACGATACAGACCATAACCGATTGCCACTCGAGGGCCCACGCGGAAGCTAGTGAAGACCGAGTACCACCACATCATAGCGTTGATAGCTTGCCTCCAGATCGTGGCAAAACCTTCCTCTAACGCCGTCGAATACACAGGAGTCAGCATACTGGAATACGTCTTGCCGAGTCAGGTTGCTGGGTTCGCTGACCACAGCTGTACAACGCTCTCCACTGGCATCGATCGAGAATTTATAGAGGACGAGAGGATAGTCACTAATGTCTTCGGACTCTGACAAGGACAGGGTCAGCATCCCCCTTCCGTATCCATCGTCGGAAGAGTCCATGAAGATAGTCCGTCTCTGCCCTGGAAGGACAAGGAATTCTTGTGCGTTGACGGACATGGGGAGGACCTCCGTGGATGCAGAGTTTATCGCCGGGATCGTGATATCAACGCAGAAATAATGGGTCTTCCCGTGACGTGTATCAGTGCTCAGGAATCGTACGTTGGTCTCCCCCGTTTCCGGGTCGACAACTGCATTGCGGAGATGGTGAGTGGGTGCATAACAATACTCGACAAGAACCTCATGCGTGAGACGAAGTTGGCCCATATCGGCATCAGAGAGATCTGCCGATGGATCTGGAGCGGCGAATATTTGGATGAGAGTCACTGGAGGGTTCCAGTGCCGCCAGGGATGAAAGACGACGATGTGGCCCCCTGAGAGTACGGTGAACCCAGGCCACCACGGACGGGGCTCCCTGTGGACAACTGCATCCTACAATAACAATGAGGATGAACACAAACTCGACGACAACGGGACTACTCACGAGGCTAGAACTAAACGCGGGGAATTTGTATGTAGCCCGTGTCCGCGTGTCCACCACCATAGGATCGTAGGGATGCCCAAACAAGCGGTCTATGCCACCATGAAAGAACAGAAAGGGTGCGCTCGCAGATAGAGGGAAATTCGCATATTCCGGCAAGTCCGACTCAAAAGTCAGAGGACCCAGCCTTGGGTCCACATCATCTTGTAACGGAAACTCCAGGAGTTTGCTGTGGAATAATACAGTCAGGACCGAGGAAGAACGAGGCAAGCAGGAAATGTACGTGCATCGGTGTACGCTGGGCAATGGGTGCGTCTACAAGACGAAGAGCGATAAAAACGCGCTCGGCATCAGGAAACGTCAGTGAACAAGCGCCAATTGACGATATGGGTGCTGTACCCTCCCATAAAAGCTGACCTCTACTGGTTTCGAGATCCTGGGCGAGGAGTTGCTTTCCTTCACACCAGATGAACAGTCTTCCAAAGAGAAAGTCGAATGAGGTTGATATCGGAGACGGTTTTGTGGATATCCGTGGACCTTGTACGCGAGAAACAATGCTGATAGGCTGGGAAGTCCATGTATGGGATACACGCGCTGAATGGACCAATATACGTTCGAGAAACTGCGTGGATTGCCACAGGAATGGTCCAGATGGACGAGGCAAGCACGAGTTGGTATATAACGCCCTCCATAGCCGGGCATCGTGGGCGACGCCGTTGTATTGTTTTGACACCTAGTAAAGATCGATCAGCCTGATGCGACGCGCCCGACAGGCGTCTTGGAGGCAGCTGAGCGCACCAGACGCAGTCGGATGACCTCGCACGGGTTCAAGAAGTGCAAGATGTAAAAGACAATTTCATACGGGAAAATAATCGTGGATGTGGCCGGGGTTGTATCGGCAGGAGCTTGCATCTCCTTGTGGGGAGTTTTCGGAGCGCAAGCTCAAGCTATGTACACGATTTGCTTATTGAATTCTATGGTCACCAGTTGGTCACCAGTGCGATAGTATATGGCATACAACTCTCCCTGCTTCCACGGCGGGCAAGACCCACCGAAATCCAGTACCGCCGTGGCGGCGGCAATGCTGGGACAACAACTGTGCTCAAGGACTGTCAGTGCCAGTTCTCGTGCCTTTACAATGATGTCCTCGCGCCTGTTGTGCGGTCGTATCACACCAACCGCGTCCCTAGTTCAATGGCCGACACTATTCCCTACCAACGCTTGCCAATGTCGAGCAGTGAAAACCAGAAACGAGAAGACCAACCCTCGTCTCATTGGTACACCAGGTGGTCTTCCGTAGGCAGACCAAGGTGGTCGTTCCTTCTGATACTCAACGGCGGGTGTGGACTCGCTTGACCAATATTTTGGCTGAGTCCAATATTTCACCAGATCGGGGATACCTCCGATCTGATCTGTTTCAGGCACTCCCAGTGTTTAGTTGTCTCTGTACGGGATTGATTCCAACTAGCAAGCTTCTGAGCACGTACATCGTGTCTATGGGAGGGCACGATGGTCCTCGCACCACAATGATTCTAACCTATTTCAAACTACGGTCATTCTTGTACTCTTATGCGCGTCAACCTTGAAGGTATAGGAGCGGGTTCGGGATGCGCATCTCATCATGGGACTTCCGTCATGGCATCGGGGGTAAGGTGGTAGAGCGTTCGTCTCTCCCAGGATGCCAGCGTCCCTTCGGTGCGCCATCCTGGTACGTATTCTTGAGATTTTTGATTTGGTTGAATGGACTGTGGGTATGATAACTCGGTGCCGCCAGGCGACTATCAAATTTCACCCCTTGTGCGTACTGCCCTTTCATTGTCGACCAGCTTCGGATTTCGGCCTCCTTTAGCGAGCCATTATGATTGAGTCTGGGGCTGAGCATCGCCTCTTGCTGGTCCCATTTGCGATGGAATCCCCTACGCCTTTCAAGCCAACACATCCTCGGGCACGTCGCAGTCGCAACTCACGGGTCCATTCGAAAAGCAAAGCCGTCGCGCACGCCGTACGGCCCGCCGACTTACAGGATGATGCCTTGTCGACCACTCCATATCATCTCCTTCGCCATCATGCTCTTCACCAAACTCGTCGTCATCGCCTACATGCTCTCTGCTGGAGATTACGAGTTTCTGAACTTGAAAAACAGTCAAGAATACATACGGACGCAAAGGGTGAGTCCGCACACGAGCGACGATAGTCCGGTTGATAAGATTTGACGCGAATTGTTAGAACCGCGTTTTCAAACAACTCACGCTCGCCATCATCACGTTCCGAGTCAGCAGACACATGCTTAAGCGATCCGTTGTCTCGTTTCTCATCTTCACGATCGTCATCATCAAGCTACTTATGATCCAGGTCAAGCTCGTCAAGCTTGCTCGGTCCCTTAAGCCTTTCAACGGGCCGGTGCGGCTCACAGCCTGCATCATGTTCTCAGGGGCGTTTTTCTATCTCAAGCTGGTGGTCGAGATTTCTTGGGCGGTCTACTACCTGATCAAGCTGTGCAGAAACCCGTCCATAAAGGATACTTGTGTGTTGTTGGTTGGCCTATTACGCTTACTTGACTGGAAATAGACACCGAATAAGGACGGTAAAGCATGTGGTGACTGCTTTCAGAGCTGCAAGCTCTCAGAATGAGTTATGCATTGCATCCTGGCTTAATAACTCTGATGCTTTGCTGCCCACCGTTATCGGCCGGACCGGGAATGCCGACCGATAACACCACTTGAAACCTTTTGCGTCCAGCAATTTTAGTGAAGCTGACATGGAGTGTGCGCGAGCGCTATATTTTATACCGCTACAAGAGAAGACTACTACGCGGTGCGAACTGACACGTATCGTCTAGTGTGGTGCGGCCAGCTACCAAGAGCAACATCTGATATGGTTGTGGCCTGGGCAAAATCTGGGTATAAGGCCTACAAGGTATGAAACCGATATTGGCGTGACTGATAAGGCTAAAATGGTATCGCCGTTGCAACTGCCGGTGGTCGCGACGTGACCAAAAATGCATGCAAGCTGATATCAGCATTTGTTTCACGAACGCCGCCCTGCAGGACGTTAGACTGCAGGTCCATGGACGTTGTGCGCGGACCCGGATGAAGAAGAAGACTCGTATCCGTTGTCATCGTCATCCCCTCGAGGTCTGGACATCACCTCGACAGAGTGATCCACGTCCTCCAACATTCTGCGGACGAACCCACTCCCAGCGATCCCCGCCACCATGTTCAAAAAGGCTTGCATCTTGGACCTCTCCTCTTCTAATTCTGCATCTGCCAGCCCAGCTTCTACGTACGCATTTGCCACGTCTGCTTGGGCTTCTGAGAGGCACATTTCGAGGTGTGCGCGTTGACGCATCACGTCGGCCAGCATTTGATTGAGCCAGGTGGGATCTTCCTCAGTGAGAGGAGGTGGTGGTGGATAGGTAAGCGCCATGATAGGAGGGTTGAGCGTCAAGTTCGATGGCACATTCGGGAGTAGAGCAGGGAATTTCGAAGGAGGAGGAGGGGCGGATTTCGGGATCCAATACCCGTCCAGTGGAGGCGGGGGAAATTGCTCGAAAGGCCATTCGACAGGGTCGACAACACTTTGGAAGCGAGCTTCTTGAGCTTGAGCGTGTTCGATCGCTGGAGACATCGAGGAGGACATTTTCGGAAATGTAGGGCAGATGGTGGTCAGGAAACAAAGAGTTCAATGGCCTCTGGTCAACTTGCGATTTGATCTGTCTGTTTTCTCTAAGCGGTAGTGTCAGATGTGGACCTGGCTGACTTTCAAGCTGGATGGGTCCAAGCACTAGATTTATTGTTTTATACCTGTCAACTCGAAGGTTTCTCCATTGTTCTGCTTCCGTTCTAATTGGATTTAGAACCAGTAATTAGACAGAAATATTCACATGCCATCTCGGGCATAGCTGGTCACCGTGCACAATTTCAGCTTGTCATCCGGCAAAAGCACGAACTCACTTGTAGGCGGACCCGACAGCTCACAATATCAACTGCTTGGATAATGTCTTCAGTATTCCACTCATGACTGTTGACTGTTGCTCAGGCACCGGAGGCGTCCAGCGCGTGTGTGGCGCCAGACCAGCTGGAGGTTTGCAATTTCGATGGGCACTGGTGCGCTGGTATATACGCACCTGGAGATAATCGGCCCGCGCTTCCATCGATTGGCCTATCACTCAGTTGCCTACTTTGTCGCCCAGGTCGTGCCAGCAAGTCGTTTCAACGGATTCGGAAACCCTCGCGAAGCGAGTTGACATCATGTTTTGGTATGAGCGCGTGATTGACCCTGGGTGAGTCTTTTCGGCTAATGGAAGCTGGGAGCTCGTCCCTTATGGAGTTTACATAAAAGGAAAGTGGCGGAAGCGATGCGGTTACGCACGAGCTTGGAGTGGGAGGAATCATCAAACAACTGAAATTTCAACCAGCTCATTGGCGACCATGAGCAAAGAAGAATTGGCCATTCGAGAACCTCTTGATCCACCACTCCAATCATGGTTTTTCTCTCCAGAGGCTCGAAACTGTTGGCTCGTCCTGTAAAGCCAAAAATACAATCTAGACGCTCGGGTACCGACTATCTCAACGTCACGAATAGGTGAGTCTCCAGTCCGTGTTACCCGGTAATCTGCCCTGTGCTACACCCGAAAAATAGGGTGGATGATGTCATGTGTAGCGCTGGGCCCCCAGTCGCATGTACCCTCATTTATTTAAATCCACCTCGTGCTCTTTTTCTCGTCCATTCCGCCCTCTTTTTCCACTAAACGATGTTGCCCATCTCCAGGTGCATGGGGGGTGCCACCCGCCAGAGAGAGTTGCGTGTCATTACCAGGTCCAGAGGTGGACACTTGGAGAGACTCAAACCCGACCAGTCTCTCCCTCCAGACACGTACGAAACACTTTCGTGTACCTTGATTGCTGATAACCTTTAGAACGCGGTAGTCCTTCATTTGCGGAGCGCGTTTCCGGTTCCTCCCGCAAATCTGATTCTCCCCAAGTCCTTCAAAGGTCATCCAAAGACTTGGATGAAGCAGTGGACATCGCACCATGGGCATGGCCACCCCAACAAACCCAGAAATCCATCCAAGGTTCCGAGAGACGCTCAGCATTGCCGTGTGAGATAAGCCTGGCTCCCCTCAATGATACGGAAGCCTATCTTTTGGGGAACGCTCAGCCACGGAGTTCACCCGTTTCTAATATCGATGCTTCCCTTTTTGCCCGTTCGGCCCCTCAGCTCTCGTTTACGTCCCAGCAGACCAGCGGTTTTCATACATCTGCACGCACCCCCTACGACTCGACTTCCTACAATGTGATTGATGTGCCTGATTTCTTCGTCAAGTACAAAGAACACCGCGCCACTTCCTTCTCAGACTTGGTGAGCCCAGTTCCCTTTTTGCAAGTCAGTACGGATAACTTACTCTTGACGTTCCAGGAAGCGCATGAGGGCAGGCACGAAGAGTTGGGATTAATGCCCTCTCTTACCGATTCGATCCTTTCGGGTGACGTTATTGCCAGTACACGTCGCTTGAGGGCCAAGATCCCTGTCGAACACCGAGCGGCTGAGGGCCGCATCGTCCATCCATCTGGCTTTGTTGTTCCTGGCCCGGGGCACACCAGCACTTCTGACGTCGCACGTGCCAAGGAGAAAGAGCGTAATGAGATGAACGATCGTGCAGTACAGACAAAGGCCGTCGCTCATCGCGTTCTTGAGTCTGACTTTGAACAAGTCGATGCCACGACGCTCCCCTCTTCACACAAGGTACCCTTCGAGGTGCGCGAACCGGACGGAACTGTCAAGCATCCCAGTGGGTTCGTGCCACCAACGCCTGCCCACAAATTCAGGTACATCGTCAACACCAGTGTACTCAGGGACCGCAAGGTGTCTGCCGTGCGACAGAAGTTCAGGCAACCATCTCCAACCCGCGCAGTTTTAAGGGCCATGCACACCACTTCAGCATCGCAGGCCCCCGGAGATGATTAGGGTGGGACCTGGTGAAGAAGGGGAAAGCGTTCAAATGTGTATGAATTACATGATCGAGAGATGATCGGTCCGGATCGCGGGTGTCATGCATGATGACAGTGGACGATCCTAAGGAGCTATACCTTGTCATTCGAGCACCTCCGAGTCGATAAAGATGCTCAAGTATTAACCTGTATCATAGTCTTCCCATCACTCTTCCAATACCATCGCACAGTCACCAGTTACGTGGCCTTCACATGAAGTATGGGTGTGTCCTGCTGCCATCAGAGAATCCGCGAGACTTGCATACTGTTGTATGCGCCAAGATTTTGTTTTATCGCCTTCAGGCGCTACAAACGTTACCTTGCTTGATGAGGTTTCTTCACACTCCTAATCGTGCAAACCAACTCCCCATGAAAACTCCTTCCTTTTTTGGGTAGTGGTTGTGTCCTTTTTTGGGTGATGGCTAAATTCGTGCTGTAGCCTTGCTCTGAGACCCATAGCCATGGGATAACTCACTGGGCTTTGCCGTGACTCATCAATATTTGACCTTCATCAAGTTGGAGTTGCTGATTGGCTTTAGGATAAGCTGAATAATATAGTATAGTAAATGGTAATGTATGCAAAAAAGCTAATTAATTTTAATGGGTTTCATGCATTCTGTCTCTGTCCCAGTCTTGTTATGAGACACTAGGGACTGCATTCTGGAACACTGGCCAGACTAATCTATAGCTTAACACTAAAGCTGGCACAAGTAGAAGTGGAGATGAGATGGAAGATAGTCAAGTTCACACTTATGTATGTAGCTTC
This sequence comes from Neoboletus brunneissimus, assembly GCA_003316195.1. Lineage (NCBI taxonomy): Eukaryota > Fungi > Basidiomycota > Agaricomycetes > Boletales > Boletaceae > Neoboletus > Neoboletus brunneissimus. Next base: position 10,928 of record QFEL01007745.1, read on the forward strand.
ACTATGAGTTCTGGTTTATTTAGCAACACATTACCATTTTTCTTCTTGCTTCTATTTAGTATTTCAGTAGTTTGGAAGTCCTGAGGTATTCCTTGGACTATAAAAGCCATGTATTTTGATTGGAAATACATCTTTTGCCCCCCCTGTCTGATTAATCACCTTGTTTACTTTGTATCTGGCCCTTGTCCTTGTCCTTTCACATTATTTCTGGCTTTTGTCCTTGGCCATTCTCTCAGTCCTAGCCCTTGTTTGTTATGGTCTCAATGGAATGAGCCTGCAACACTGGCCAGACAACTTATAGTGCGCACACCAGAAGCTTGTGAGGTAAGAGAAGAGACGAGATGGGGGGTAGTCAAGTGCCAAGTAATTACTGTTAGAGCTCCAATGATCCCTCAAGGAAGAGATGCAGCTCAACCTGCTAGTGAGACCTGAAAGCCAGCAATGAAGTGGATTAGACTGGGGATTTCAGTTGCAGAGTAGCTACTTTATATATGTTACAGGATAGTGCACGGACCATGCTTGGCATGGGAATTATTACGAATGATGCTGAGTAACATGAGAGATATGAGTAAGAAAAGAAGCAGCACGTGAGAGAAGAGTGGAAATTAAGAACACATGCTGATGATGTCATGGGTCTAGACCTGTCACGTGTGTGTTCCCACAGTCATGTGCATGCATCTTGTAGAAGTGAAGGTAAAGTGTTGTAAAATGTTGAGTGTCAAAAAAGTGAAAAATAAGGTATATATTATTACACTACCCCCTCTTTAAGACTTGTATTCCAGGCGAGTCCCTTGAAAGTTCGTTTCGGTATAGTTTTCATAAGAAGAAAATAGAGAATTGAAGTTGGAAAGTGTGAGTTCACAGAGTTTGCAAGGTGCGGAAGGGTTTCGATGGTGGAAATCTGCTACTGCTTCTGGCACAGTGGTAATAATGTTGCTGGATTCCCATGTTCGGTCTGTTTCGTCGTAACCCTTCCAGTGTACAAGATACTTTAACTTCCGTCCTTTCAACTGAGAAGCTGCCATGTATTCTACCTCGAATTGTTCTTTCCTTCTTCATCAATTTCGATCAGGTCAGGGCGTAGTACTGGTTGCCTGTTACGTTCCAACTGGGTAGCTGGGAACGTAGGCCTGGTAGGATCTTCTAATCAAGGAAGTCCTGACAGGGGTGTCAGACAACGGTAGAAGATCATCAAAGGGGGTGGGCATTGGCATGGGGTGCGAGGTACAGGTGCTACAACACTAGGGGAAGTCCATGGGTACAAGGTACTTTGGTAGGTACCAGGTGTGAGGTACTAGGGGATACCAGGCAAGACGAAGATAGGGAATAAGTATGCTAAGAGGTCCAGTATATAAGTAAAAGAATCAAGAGGAGCCTGAACGTGGGCCAAGGGTGTGGGCAAAGGTCAAGGCTGTCAAAAGGATGTGCAAGCTAAAGTGCCAGGTGTGAAATAAGCGAGGGTAGGGGCCATGTAAGCGGGGCGAAGGGAAATACTATAGCATGACGTTGGTGGACGCATGACTAGGGTAAGGGTGTGCAGAT
>QFEL01007800.1:0-10319 GCA_003316195.1 Neoboletus brunneissimus
ACTGGACCTTTAGTAGCTTATTCCCTATCTTCGTCTTGCCTGGTATCCCCCTAGTACCTTGCACCTTGGACCTTGAACTCTCCCTAGCGTTGTAGCACCTGTACTTCGCCCCATGCCAATGTCCACCTCTTGATCATCTTCTGCTGTTGTCTGGCGCCCCCGTCAGGACTCCCTCGATCAGAAGATGCCACCAGGCCTACGTCTCCAGCTACCCGGTTGGAACGTAACACTAGTAAGGTCTGAAGATCAGAAACAAAGTGGATTAGACTGGGAATTCCAGTCACAGAGTATGTACTTTATATATGTTACAGGAATGCACACAGACCATGCTTGGCATGGGAATTATGAGTGATAAGATGACTAACATGAGAGAAATGATGAGTAAGAAGAAGCAGCACGTGAGAGAAGAGCAGAAATTAATAACACATGCTGATGATGTCATGGGTCTAGACCTGTCATGTGTGTGTTCCCACGGTCATGTGCATGCATTGAGAAAAATGAAGATAAAATGTTAAGTTAAATGTTTAAGTGTGAAAATTGAAAAATAAGGTGTATTTTATTACACCCTCCATGCCAGTCTTGGTACAGAGTGCCATCCACTGAAATCATCCAGTTAGCATGCACAACATTCAAAAAAGGGTAACAGGTGAACCTCCTAATCCATCTTTGAAAATGCAATGGTAATGGCTTGGTTAACGGCATTGGGATTTGCACGAGCAGGCAGAGCCTGTGCTTCATGAGCTGCTTGCACTTTGGCTATCAGGCCTTGCTTCTGGATGGGGGTGAGCTTCCGGTACTCAGTCAATATCTCATTCTTGAATCTCACCACAAAGGCAGGGAGTTTGAAACAATCCCCCCTTTCATAGCCCAAGTTGACTTCGTTCAACTTGTCCTTCAAGAAGGTGTTCCAGGAATTTACATGTCAATGCTCACACAATGCAGAGTTGAGGAACAGCTGTGTGTTCATCCACTTAAGTGTCCTAGTAATCCAGTGGTAAATAAATTTTATGAATAGAAAAAAGGAAAAAAAGGGTGTGTATCATCTGTGTTTCTTCACAAGGTCAACTGCTTCTTTGGTGAATGATTGACGTGTACTCATGAGGTCTTTTCCAAAGGCAATATGTCACTTGTGACGTTCATCCCTTTGGGATTTTGTCTGTTTAGCACACACATGCTTACCATTGATGGTCCTGCCAGCTTGCACCATCAAGACTTGTGGTTTTGGAAGGTAAAAAATTCATACCACTTTATATACAGCAGACCTAGGGAAGGGGCTGAAAAACAAGCGACACAAAGAGAGAAAGAAATATAGCATGACGGAATCAACCTAAGCCACCCCTATTTGGGTCGGGTAATCATTAAACTGGATTTCAGAGATAAAAATATGATTTACCATTGGTGCTGTCTTGCAATGATCCTTGGTTGCTACCGTCATAATTTGAAGTATGGGACCGAACAACTCTTCAGGGACACCATTCTTGGCCAGATTAGCTCTCCAACACTCTGGCTCATACCCATGAGCTTGATAGATGCCCATCCAAATCTCATCAAGTGTAGTAGAGCCGACTTGATGTCCTGCAAGCAAACTGTTGATTTCAGATGTGATGTGATCATACCCAGCTTCCCTGGTTTGATTAAGGCCAGCAGCAAATGGATCCGTTGCCATGAGATAGAAGTTGTTCGTCATGGCAAGTCCATCATCTTGGCTGCACAAGCATGTTTGGACCTGTATATTGCCAGCATGAGGTGTGGTCAAGCTGGAATGCACAGGGGTATATTTTTGGGTACATGGCACCAGTTTACATGTTTGAATGGACATGTTTTGATGTGGAATGGAGGAGTTTGGCAATGGAGTGAGGGATTCAGGATTAAATAACTGGGTCTTCTTGATACCTGGAACAGAGCCTGAGCATGCCTTAGCTGCCTCAACATCATCCATGGTGATTAATTCAATTGGCTTTCTCTTTGCTGCCCAAGGAATTTTCTTCATCGAGCTAGCAGTGGGAGCAGTCATCACTGGTGCTGGGATCTGGACATCCTTAGCTGTGATAAAATATTTGGCAACCTTGTTCTTGTGTGCTCTAGGCTGTGCAGGCAGTGTCTGAGTGGGGAACCTTGTCTGCATCATAACAAAGACCAGAGCCTTTCTTGTTTGGTAAGGGTGAGGTGGTTTGTGTATGGTTGGCAATTCAGGGTTGGATATAGAGTCACAGTGCTTGGGACTCGGAGTTCCTGGGCTGGAACCAGAGCTAATGAAAATGGGGAATGTGCAGTCACTCTTGTCATCAAGTATTTCAGGCAATGGTATCATAAAATTTCCAATCTGTTTCGTGGGCCCTGACATGCAGCCAGAACCAGTCACCATGATGTCATCTGCAAGCAGCCCAATGGTGGGGGACAATGGTGTTTCTTCTCGGTAGTGGTCATGGTCCCTAATAGTCACATTCTGAGAAGACTCAGGAGGGATGACGAAGGAGGGCTTGAGATGGTCAGACATAACAGATAAGTTGACGGATTGATGATCATCTGAAATGAAGTGGAAAGTGTTGGAAGTTGAGGCTGAAATGTTGGAAATATCACTTAGGAAGGAAGAATGAGTCATGGAAAGTTGCCTAGAGAACAAGGTATCGCTGATAGAGAGTTAGTGACAGGACAAAAGAGTGGGAATGGAGTGGATCAAAGGATCCGGGAAGAGAAAGGGTGAGCAACTGGTTGTGTGGCCAGCAGAAATGCTCTTGTTGAGATAAAGTCCTATTCAAGTCAGAATCATGAAATGAACTACCTTGAGTAAATAACAGATGTACTTTTTTCCATCGAGGGAGGAAGTTCGACCAAACTCCATCCAAACAAGTGTTCATGAAGTGCTGGCAAGTACTCCGTCATGAAAATGTTGTTGATGCATTGTACACATGCTTGTTCCAGCATGTCATTGATTCCATGAGACAGTGTGATTGACAGATTCATTGCAGGGAGACCATAAAGTGATCTCTTCAACTTTTCAAAGTCAAAGGAAGTGGTCATCTTGATCTCTATGTGCACCTTCTAAAATAAAACTCAGTACTTGTGTTCAACTACTGGGATGTACTTATAGGCTCCTGGCATAAATTCAAGTAATTGAGACAGGTTTTGTAGAGAGAACAATTCTGATATGTGTGAGACATGACTGGGAGTGATGATTGTTATAGACACATGTAGATATATTTGACTGGTTTGCTAAGTAGGGTTGTATTGTAAGATAAGGCTGGGGGAATGCAGATCGCCCAAGTTGCACTATGGTTTATCCAGGTTATCAACTGCAGTTGCGGTTTGAAATAAAGTCATTAGTACATTCAGAGAGACGAAAAGAAACACCTACTCATAGCATTCAAATGACTGAACTACAATGGCTGTTATGAGTTCATGCTCATAATGCTTTACTTTCTCTTTCCCTCACCCCGCTTTACTAACTTTTAATCTTTCTCTTCTATCTTATCTCTTTACCTTAGTCACTTCTGATCATGTGACCTTCCCACGGTCATGTGCTCATCCATTCCCTTTCATCACATGATCCCTCTTTCCACAATCACCTGATACTTACTTATCTTATCTTCCCTTTCCTATCTCCTCAGCCACGACTTAGTCCTTTGCTGGCCTAGACCTTACCGATTCCCCTGATGTACTTCTCTTTCCTTTCTCACCCTCATCTCTGTTCCCCCTTACTCATCATTCCCATACTACGTCATACCCTATGCCCAGTACTTACTACTTACGGTCGTTTACTCTCGCGCACAGCCTGGTCCGTGCCCACTGTACACTAGTATATAATACATCTCTAGATGACCTTAGAACCCCAGTTCTAAGATAGTCGTCTAGACCTTGGATACTCACATGAGTGCTACTCCTAAGACAAGTATTCAAGATCTCGGTAGCTCCAGCTACAGTGAGTCTTCGGACCATTAGGACCTCATAGCTAACCATTGCTATTAATGTTTGCAAGTTCATATTCACCTCCTACGTCTTCACCTTTACCCTCAAACTATCCCTTTGGGTTTGCCTTCCAGTTTCTTGTTTTCACCTTCTCGCTTGATCACTTAGACTCACAACAATGGTGAGGTGACAGTTTGAGAACCCTGCACTGTGGAGCATGACTATTGATAAGTCAAGTATTGTTGTGTGAACTCAGACAGGTCCGAGTCGAATTTCCAAGCATTTGAAGTTGCTTGCAGTCCCAGCATCTTCAGTACTAGGAATGTTGTACATGGTCTGCCAATTTGTCTCCACCTTGTATATGAGCATAATAGTACAAGTTGTTGTGAGCTATCTGTTCAAAATGTGTGCTGAATTGCAATGGCCTGGTTATTAAGTCAATTGATCAATTCCCACCTAACAGTCCAATGTGGCAATTGTGAGTTTCATTGTTTCACTGGACAGAAATACATGCTAGTTGATGTGCTCAAGGCAGTCTGTAAGATTAATCACATTGGTAACATCCTCCTCCTCCTCCTCCTCCTCCTCCTCTTCATCCTTGTCCCTGCTGTCAGCTTGTCTGCCTTCCTCTTGTATCCTACCCTCGGGTATATTACCACTGTACCCGTCCAACTTGCAAATCTTGTGAAGGACTTGGTGATGGATGTTATTCATGCAATGTCACTTGGCATAGAACAGTCACATCTCTGCAGCAAGTCCATTGGAATCAGCATCCTGAAGCTTTTCCTTGGCTGCCGCAATCTGCTTTTCATCATAATCAACCCAGGCAGCAAGTCAATGAACCTTAATGTTCAGATGAATGATTTCTTCCTTTGACTGTAAGACCTTGAAATATTTCATCAACATTTCACAGTTGGCAGGTTGAGCCCAGGGTTTCATAAGCATGTCAGACTGAGAGATTTTGAGGAGGGAAAATTCCCCAAGGGTACTGTAGCTAATGACATCAAAATACTTGAGTTTTGGGCAGGGCAGCCTTTGGTGGGGTGTGAGTTTATTGTAGCGATCCAGTGCTGTGCAAATTGCAGCAGAGCAGTATATTAACATCTTTGAGATATGTTTATGCATCTTGTAACCTAAGACCTTATCAGCAATCATGAAGGAGATAACATGAAATACAAACCTGTACTGGCTAGATTGGCTTTGGAGAGTTCAAAGAGATGTTGTACAACCAAGCCCTTGAGCTCTTCAATGACATGGATGAAAGTGTGATGTTTGGCATATTCCTGAATGGTGACATACTCTGGATCATTGAGCAACCAGCGAGTCTGAATACTATGCTGCCACTTGAAGTGTTTGACAATGTTGAGTTGAAGCTTGTTATGTTTGAATCTAGGTAGGTGTTACAACTCGTCCTAGCCCCTATCCCTTTTTCGGCTCAGCCCCTGTCTCACACCTGTGAGAACCGTCTATACACTTGTACCTCGCCTCTAGTCCTCGTCCCTCCTCGCCTAAGGGGGCCGTCACTGCTCCTAACGTGAACCCCTCTGCTTGGTCTTTTGACTAGACTTCACTCGGACCCTTCGTCTTCCGTCCTCACCCCACTCCGAGTTACCTCCTCCACCCTACCCTCCGCCATAGATCCGTTCCCGTGCCTATCCAGGAACGCCCTGCTCTCCCGTCACCTTGGACCTTCACCGGTCACATCTGGGGATCTTCCCCATCACCATCGCTTATCTCTGTATCTGCCCAGGATCTTCCCCTGGCACCCTCGTACGCTTTCCCTTTATTCTTATTCACCTTGCTACTCTTCATTTACCTTACCACCGGTGCTATCGGCACACCCCTTGCCCTAGTCATACGTTCCTCGACGTCATGCTGTAGTCTCTCCCCTTTGCCCCGCTTACGCGGCCCCACCCTCGCTTATTTCACACCTGGCACTTTAGCTTGCGCGTCCTTTTGACGACCCTGCCCTTTGCCCACACCCTTGGCCCACGTTCGGGCTCCTCTTGATTCGTTTACCTATATACCGGACCTCTTCGAACACTTTACTTTATCTTGATCTTACCTGGGTATCCCCTCGCATTGTAGCACTCGTACTTTGCATCCACACCCAATGTCACCGCTTTGATCTTCTTCTACTGTTGTCTGGCGCCCCCGTCAGGACTTCCTTGACTAGAAGAAGCTCCCAGGTCTACATCTCCAGCTTACCCGGTTGGAACGTAACAGTAGGCCTGAGACATAGACCAGTAGGCAACTTCTTATTGAGGAGGTCCTGACAGGGGTGCCAGACAACAGAAGATGATGATCAAGGTGGTTGCATAGGCAGGGTACATGAATACAAGTGGGGTAGCTTCAGTAAGGACAAAATACAAGTCCAGAGTAGAACTGGTAAGCTGAAGCTAGGATACAAGTGTACTCAAGGGTCCAGTATAAGTACTATGCAAATGAAGAGGAGCCTGGATGTGGGCCAAGGGCATGGACAAAGGGCAAGGACATCAGAAGGATGTGCAAGCCTAGGTGACAAGTGTGAAATGGACAAGGTAAAGGCCACGTAAGCAGGGGCGAAGGGTGAACTACAGCATGTCATTGGTAAGATGCATGACTGGGACAAAGGGTGCATGCAGATAGCACCAACGGTAAGGTAAATGAAAAGTGTCAAGGTGAATCAGAAGAATGTCAAAATGTACGAGGAAGCCAGGGGAAGATCCTGGGCAGATACAAGAACAAAAGACAGTAATGGGGAAGATCCCCAGATGTGACCGGTGGAGGTCCAAGATGATGGGGGAGTAGGGCGTTCCTGGGTAAGCATGGGAATGGGTCTATGGTGGAGGGTAGGATGGAGGATGTAACTTGGAGTGGGGATGAGGGCAGAAGATAAAAAGTCCGAATGGTGTCTAGTGATTAGACCAAGCAAGGAGGTCACATTAAGGATGATAATGGCTTCCCTAGGCAAGGAGGGATGAGGATGGGGGGCAAGGTACAGGTGTACAGATGGTGCTCACAGGTGTGAGACAGGGGCTTAGCCAAAAATGGATAGGGGCTACTGCAAGTCGTAACAAAGCTCATATTTGCACTGTGCTGATGAATATTCAGCACTCACAGCATTTGAACATTGCCAGGTGACATAGCTGAGGCTGGACTTGGGAGTGAAGTTGGAAGGGGTGTACATGAGATATGGCAAGTGTGTAACACTGGCATAAGTTTTCCTGGAGGCTGTAATAATATATACCTTATTTTTCATTTTTTACTTAAACATTTCTCACACCACTCTACTTTCATTTTTCATCAATGCATGCACATGACTGTGAGAACATACACGTGATCAGGTCTAGACCCATGACATCATCAGCACGTGTCCTTAATTTCCGCTCTTCTCTCATGTGCTGCTTCTTTTCTTACTCATTCTTCTCACATTACTCATCACATTCGTAATAATTCCCATGCCAAGCATGGTCTGTGCCCGTTCATGTAACATATATATAGTAGATGCCCTGTGACTGGAATCCCCAGTCTAATCCACTTCATTTCTGGCTTTCAGGGGTTACTAGCGGGCTGAGCGCATCTCTTGCCTTGTGATCTCATTGGAGCTCTAACAGTCACGACTTGTGAACTTGGCTATCCCATCTCGTCTCCTAACTTTTCCTCATGTGGCTTTGGTGTATTGTCATTAGGCAGATCCGGCCAGTGTTTGAGACCTCATCCCTGAGAATCATAACAGAGGCAGGTAACCATTTGTTACAAAGGGAAACATTCAATTACTTACTCAGCAAACTGCAGCTTCTCAAGTTCTGCAACATATGTGATGGAAATTGACATGGTTGCTGGCTCAGATGCACAGTTCTTCAGATACACCAATTCTTCCTGATGCCACATCTTGAAGTCCACATCATCAAAGTTTGTGAGGGTTTTGAATTTGGCCAGATTGACTGTATACTTGCTGATGAGACCCAGCACTTGTTTGTAGTTGTTATAAAGGAAGCAGCCTATTTGTACATGAGTATGAAGGTTAGCTTAACATACAAAAAACATACTGAGCTCAAGATACTTGTCAGTGTCCCATTGGTCAAAGTGTAAATCAAGGAACTGCTGCCAGTGGAAAAGTGATGTGTGTCGGATAAGTGGTGCTGTGCTATTGGAACTGGAGAAGATACGTTCACAAGTCTCTAGATCTTTGTTTCTGAATCCTTGCAGATAGAGTGGATAATTCTGCAGTTGGCACAGATGGTTGTGAGCAAACCCATGGAATGCATTGACAGCAATCCTGAGACCTGCTTCCTTTGCCCGCTGACCAAGGGCACTCTTAGAAACAGTTATGCTCAATGCACATCCGATGTCATGACCAATGGCATGATCATCATTGCAAAAGTCTAGAATCTGATTGATTGCTGCTAAACCATATTTTGCGCTACAACATACATCAACTGTGATGGCAAATAAGTACAGAATATGATGACATACAGCTCACCACTGTGCTTCATTTCAGCTATGCAGTCAATGAAGCTGTGCCAACAGGCTAATACAAAGATACCTGTTTGTTCAAAAACATGAATCTTGTCTTCTTCAGTAGCCTTGGTGGCACTCCAATGGGATGAGCAGGTGTCAGCCTTGGTGTTAGGGTCCTTCTCAGGTACCTTGTGTGCATCATTTCTAAAGTGCTCTACATTCTCAGTGGGAATGAAATAATCACTCTGGAAAGTTCAAGGGTCAGCTAACCTGGAGCCATCGAGCCACTTTGCAGAAAAGTTGCTGTCCATGTTGTGCAAGTGAGTGGGAGATAGAGCAGCCTCATTGGATACCTGGAACTATGTGAGAAACTGCAATATATCGCTCAATGACAGTACCTTGAGCATGCATGGTGGACAGGCACAGCTAAGTTGCCAAGCATGACTGTGGCGATCCAGAGCTTGGCAAAGAGTAATTTGAATCCGGTGCTTGATGGCAAGGTATACATCAAGGGCTGCAGCAAATTGGTTCCACAGGTGTCATGTATATGAAGTCTGATGAGCCAAAGCATTAGTCAGGTGAATTACATAAATTACATACTTACATTTTGTAATGCACACAGCACCTTGACCATCGCCTGGACACTAAATGATGATTGTCAGTGGTGTAACTAATGATAGAGTTCCAAGCATTCTAACTTGATAGCAATGACGGGCTGCACAGGAGAACACCCAAGCAAGCCTACATGGATTAGCACAGTGTTGGCGAATTTGTCCTCTCACTAAGTTACCAGAAGTTTTTTTGTAAAGTCTGTATAGGTGATGTCAGTAAGATGGAGTGCAGGTGAGGGTTCACATGTCAAAGATACCAATCGAATCCACACAGAAAACATGGTGCACACTCTTGTTGACCTGCATCATCACACCAGTTCCATGCCTCCACATGAGATATTGATTGACAAGAACAGAGAGCTGATCTTCCCAAGCTTTGTGGATATGCTCATTTCGTTGCAGGCGGGTGTGCTTGTCATACCATTGTGTCACAGCATTCCTGTCATTGCTTGAGTGAATGGGATGCCAGAGATGCCAAATGTACACGTGAACACTGGGTCTGAAATATTTTGAGAATGAGTGGGGGAGGTCCTCCATATTGTTATCAGCACTGTTGTCATTGTTGCCTTTATAGCCATCCCCATTTATTTGCTTGGCAGTCAGTTCCTCATCGAAATCTTGATTCCAGGTTGCATCGTCATTGTTGTGTTCTGAAAAATCCCCAACTTCTAATTGCACTTCTGTAAGTCGTTCCTGCAAGTGCCTCACTCTCGCTGATGTTGCATCAATGAGCAACAATAAGAGACATAGAATCATTGACACACACTGGCTTCTTCAAACAGCTTTCACTCAACTTCAATATGGTCCTTGTGAATCCAGGTGAGAGATGCTACAGAATTCTCAAAATGCAACATGTGCCATTCTGGGTAGGCTGTTAGCACACAATGTGCCTGAATGATGTAGTGGTATCTGCTAGCTCAGGGCATAAGCATAATATTAATATGAACTTTGTGAAAAAGGCCACCAACGAGCAGAATGGAAGGCAGAATGTGAAGTTTGTGTGTCTGCTGGATTTGGCATTCATGACACATACAGATGAACCACTTGACATCATCAACCAACATCTGCCACCAGAATCGGAGGAGCAAGCATGTCCAGACTGTGGGGACACCTTTGTATCTGAGGTCATTGTATGCCTCCTTAATCAGTCTGTACCATCTGCTTTCCAGGACAACCAACTGGTGGTGTCTGTGTGGCTTGCAATGCCAAAGAGCATCATTAAGAAAAAAAAAGTGAGAAATGGAATTGATGAAAGAGACATAGTCCTTGTCAGAAATGTCTGGGGGACATTGGTGGGTGTTACAGTTCAACCTAGAGATGGGCGACTGTAGACCCAAAAGGTGAGAGCTCTTGCCAAAG
>QFEL01007826.1:0-14950 GCA_003316195.1 Neoboletus brunneissimus
CTTTTCAAGTTCTCATATTACTTCCCTGCAGCTTACCACAGCGTTCTCGGCATTTGGTAAATCTATCATTGGAGTAGTAAGTCTTGTCTAACCTGCCAACCTCACCAGTGTTTGCCACATGTATGTGCTCTGACGAGCTGACTTGGGAATGGCTGAACGCATTTTCCTTTAGTGTTCAACGTTGACGTGTTTGTGTATTCTTCGCTCCCATCAATGAAAGTTGAAACAGCCCTTTTGTAGTGCTCGGGTTGGAACTGTCGATTATCTGTTCACGTGTCCAGTGAGGTGCACATGTTGTACTTTGGATCCGTTCGCTAATTTCTATGCGCCATCGAACTGTATTGTTAGTTCGTTCTGCCCTTTGCTTGCGCAAGCACTCTATGTGACATTCTCATCACATCAGCGGTCTTCAAATATATGTGGAAAAGTAACTTTCGGAGGCAACGCAGTATAATTCAGGATTTGGCGGTCGTTTGTATCAACACGGGTGCGTTTACCTGGTAAGCCCCCACCTTTAAATTTACCTTGTATATCTGATTATCATGCCTCATTCAGCATAATATCGCTCGCTACGGGTATTGTGGTATGTTTAGTCAGTATGTTGCATGGTTACTGACTGACGATCACAGTACATCGTTCAAGGCAACAACTATTGGACAGCTGCAGTAGGAATTGTGGTTAGCCGGAGAAAGTGCCTTTCAATGACGGATGATTCAAGGCTGACTTTTCATTGTGTGCAGGTTATGTCAACTCTATGCTGGCTGTGTGAGTTTCGTGACGCTCTCCTCACGCTTGAGCGCTGACTTGAGTGTTATGATAGTCTTAATGCGAGGAGAACAGTCCGTGAGCGGGACCGGTCGAACGTCTACGATGTGATTACCATACGAGTAGCTTCTTGATGCCTTGGGTTTCAATCTCACCGAACTCATGCCACACCTAATATTCATCAATGGGCCGCAGACTCGTTATCTTAGGATTTATCATTTTCAAGCTTCTGTTGGCAATATTTTTCGTTATTAAAGGTTACGTGTGGCAGGCCGTTGGATTGAATGCTTGAAAATCCACGGTTCCTTTTAAGGCTCTCTTCGTTCTGGCTTGCATGCCTTCCACTCCATGTTTCGATGTCATGTACCTAGAGATGTTGAATATAGGAATATGTATCAATTTGGGGTACTAAGCATATCACAGTGAGTGCATCGAAATCACGGCTCGATCACATCAACCTTCGCACCAAACCCTGGCAACGCCTGTCAAGCTGTTCAGCCCACACATACCCTACAGCCCCTATATCTAGGACCACCCTCAACAGACGTCCTCGCGCCAACACGCTACATAGCATCCATCCATCCAGTCTCTTCCTGGTTTACCATAGCCCTCCATGCTGATGCCATCTTAATCTAATTGTTTACTCGGGTAAATTGAGCACCCCAAACCCGCCGACAGAGACGGAGGGAATGCATGTCAAGTTGTACCTGCGAGGTACGTCCGATCCACAACGATGATCGCAGTATCTCCGAGTCCCTTGAAAGGCGTTCAAGGTTGTATCATCTCAAGTCTGTGTAAGGCGACCACCGACCGAGGAATGCGATGGAAATCTAGAGCTGCGTCCCACTTTTAGCTGGAAACAACCAATCACTGGTACTAAATAATTACTCGTCCTCTCCTGCCCTCCAAGTCGGCTCGTAGCTCGTCTCGGCCACACACGGTCCTGTGGGTAGGCGACACGAGCCATCAAATGCGGACAGGCAGATTTTGTGCATGGAATCGGCGAGTCCTGTTGTCCAAGCAAACGGGCACGATTAGTACTTTTCGATTCCCGTGCCGAAGACGTTAAGATAAGATAACCGTGTCCACTGCAGTGCCATGTGAACGCTAATGGATGCGTACGTCTGGGCAGAGCCAAGTCTTCCCGTGACCGCCAGGACTCACTAGGATCCGACAAGTTGAGACTCGAGAACGATACCGACTACCTGGATGAGCGATCCGAGCATGCGTGACGTCCCCCGGAGTTCAAGGATGTCTTACCAACCCAGTATCTATCTCAATTTCACTTTCCTCGATTCAGTGACAGGTCTGTCCAATGATGACAATGATCTGCCTACCTTGCCCAGGTCAGCCATCGTCAAACTCCGTTGTTGTTGTTGTTTTTTGAATGTAAGTGACGAGGAATACCAAAACGTGTGGCACCAGTGTCGATTCTCCCCCGCACGTTCTCGATGTGCCTAGGCCGTCTTCTACGATCTACCAATGACTTCATCGATACCTCCAAAATGGTAAACCCGAAGGTATACTGCTCCTGTACTTGTGCTCCATTCTGATCTCGGCGAGGGATCTTGTTGTCACCACAGTACCCTGATTGGCATAAACACACAAAATGACGATCTTTTTGTGTTGGCATGTTGAGCAAGCTTACCTACTAGCTAGGACTCAGTATCAGCGCGGGACAAGCTAACGATCTGTCAAATCGCGCATTCAGACAGAGACTTCAGACCATACCATAGAAGTTGATCGCGTGCTCTGTCATGAGCTGACGATATCTGGGGTGATCATATATAACAATAATATGAGACATCCTGAATTTTCTCGATTAGAACCGGAATCAATTTCTCTCTTGCACGACATACATTAGTTCAAACAACGCAGCCCGCAGCCCAACAGGGAAGTTGAAGAGTCCGAATCAGCGAAAAAACGTGGAACGCGATACATATCGAAGTTGAGAGGCACCTACGAGCCCTCATCAAAGCGTACGAAGAAGCTGAAGAATCGATTTCCATGCTCTTGGGAGAAATGGAATACTGTTGGGTGATTCAGCTCAGCGAGGACAGATTACGTTGAGCATCAAAGGCTGCTGCTGAATGTTCAAGAAAGGAAGGGGAAGAACTAGGGAGAAGCCGGCGCGGCGGAACGATCGGTGAGGTCAAAGGAGATTTCGCGAATTTGACTTTTACTTACTGAATATATACGTCAATACCTTTATTTGCGGTTTAGGCTGCATTTGCCGACCCTGAGTTGAGATGGATAATAATTTCTCGAGACAATTGAGTATGATCCCGATTCTTGATCCGAACATATCCCCGCAACGGTTTGTCGAGCCGATGGCATTACAGAAATCGCACTGATCAACGGTACGAAAGGCCTGGTTCAGTTAATCCAGCTTTTGTGTTTAGTTAGCGTTGTTTATAATTTCCCCACTTGACTTGATGACTTCCGTTTTCTGCCATGATTTCTTTTTTGCGAGTCGTCCTCCAATCATAACTCTCGGGTAGAATCGTCAAGCGATAACGTTACATATTGTCCTTGCAAATGCAGGTCGCAACTTGCATCAGACAACCCGAATGTCAGAAAAGAGCAAATTTTGCTTTTGGATTAGGAAGGTGGCTTGGGTAGCGTACCAAATGAATTATTCAATGGTCGTGAAGCGGTAAACGTTACTCAGTCTGCTCCCCATTGTAGGGACGTGATATGCTGGAATGCCCAAAAACCGATTTTTTAAAGGTTTGAGGTACGGCTCGCAAGGGCAGAGATAAACTACACTAAGTAACGTCTGGTCAGGGATGTAAATTCACGCCCCTGCTGACTATTGGACGTAACCAAGGTCTAGAACGCCGCAAGATCTTGTAGTTGGAAAACGCCCACATCGGTTATAAATTCTCGTCAGGTTCTGGTGGGATTTTTAATTGGCAAGGCCTAGCCGAACGAACATCAGCTGACGCTGGGATAGGCATCCCCAGTTTAAAAATTCCTTCTGTACTGTATATAACATGTATTTGCAGCTGTGCGTCTCCGCCTCTTGATTCTTCAGCCCGCTCCGTTCATTTGCAGGTCGGACGGGGGACTCACACTCGAGATTGCCTCGCCCAGTAGTGTGGCGTTTGCGCGCCAATCACAGCCATTAGAACAACTCGCGGCGCCGCCGGCCCCCATCTCCCTGCATTCAGACACTCAGGCTAGAGACGTTCACCTCAATCTAGAGCTGCTCATAAACCATAACAAAACGATTCGCAATACTGAGCTTGTTCCGTCTTGGGCATCTCAATGTCTGATGAAAATACGGTCAGATGGGCCCCGGGGTTGATAGGTAAAGGAGTCACTATAGATCCTCTCGTATCTGGATACTCACCGATTTGGACAGGGTACACGGTTTCTGGTTTGTATGTGCACGCGACCTCATTCCGCTCTCCACGATCTGATGCTTTCAGCAGACTATATGGTGTTACACTGGGCCAGTCGATTTGTTACATACATTGGTTCCCGGATGACCCTTGGCTTATTAGAGCATTGGTATGCGCATTCAGGTTTTTGTTCATCACATCTCTGATGTATTTTACTTAGGTGGCTGTGGTATTGTAGGTCATGTAGTATTTTCTCGTGCATCGTTACAATGCCCTTTCCAGCGCAGCAGACACTGCTCATGCAATAGGGAGTTGTCAACTCTTTTGGCATCTGTTCGTATCATGTCATCGAAGCCATTCATTCAGCTGCAAACATGAAATAACATGGTAAGCCATATATTATCTGAGATGTAGTCGATTTGTATTTATGTGACTTACAGGGGTGCATCTGTAAGTGCCTCGTAGTTGATCACACGCTTTCCCATGCTTATTTATAATCTCCACTGCAGGTTGTGATATGGCTTAATGTGAGATCCTATGCAAGGCCGTCGGTTCTATGCTCACCATCAGCCCAACAGTACATGATCACGTTTACCGTGCAGTGGTTTGTAAGAGCTTTCAGTGTCGCATAACGTACTAAAAGTTACTGGTCAGTTTTTACTGCCGTCGTGTATGGACGAGTGAGTCATTGCCGTTAAATCGTCACCTCGCGTGCAGTAATGTCTTCACAGTCAGCGGGAAGAACAAGCCTCTCACTCTTGCTATTGTCAGTCCCGACACGATCAGGACACGCGTTTCAAGTTCTCATATTACTCTCCTGCAGTTTACCACAGCGTGTTCTGGATTTGGTAAATCCATCACTGAAGTAGTGAACCTTGTCTGACTCGTCAACTTCACCAGTTTTTGGCACACGTAGGTGCTCTGACGGACTGGCTTGGGAATAACTGAATGCATTCTCCCTTAGTTTTCAATATTGACGTGTTTGTGCACTCTTTGTTCATGTTAACGCAGGTTGAAACAACCCTTTTGTAGTGCTCGGGTTGGAACCGTCGATCATCTGTTCGCGTGTCCAGTGAGGTGCATGTGTTGTCCAATGGGGGTCTTCGCTGATCTCTTTGCATCGTCGAACTATATTCTCAGTTCATACTGCCTTTTTCTTGCGCGAGCACTCTATGTGACATTCTCATCACATCAGCGGTCTTCAAATATATGTGGAAAAGTAACTTTCGGAGGCAACGCAGTATAATTCAGGATTTGGCGGTCGTTTGTATCAACACGGGTGCGCTTACCTGGTGAGCCCGCACCTTTAAATTCATCCTGTATATCTGATTACCATGCTTCGTTCAGCGCAGTGTCGCTCGCTACGGGTATCGTGGTACGTTTAGAGTCAGTGTGTTGCATGGTTACTGACTGACGACCACAGTACATCGTTCAAGGCAACAACTATTGGACAGCTGCAGTAGGAATTGTGGTTAGCCGGAGAAAGTGTCTTTCAATGACGGATGATACAAGGCTGACTTTTCATTGTGTGCAGGCTATGTGAACTCCATGCTGGCTGTGTAAGTTTCGTGACGCTCTCCTCATATCCAAGTGCGGACTTGAATGTTATGACAGGCTCAATGCGAGGAGAACGATCCGCGAGCGGGACCGGTCGAATGTCTACGACCTGATTACCATACGAGTAACTCGTTAATGCTTCCGGCTTTCTTCAACCTCACCGAACCCACGCCGCATCTAATTCACATCGACACTGACTTATTATCTCAGGATTTAATGTTTTCAAGCTTTTTGTCGGCAATAGTTATTTTGTTATTTAAGGTCACGTACTGGCACATAGCGATAGGCATACATTCAAAATAGGGTAACTTGAAAAGGATATACTACCGACGCTCCAATGTGATAGGAATATCATGTTGAGTGTATTGAAATCATAACACAATAGCATCGATTTAATCACCAATACCTTGGCAGCCTTCATCAAGCCGTTCGCCCTACACGTACTGTAGCAACAGCCTCCACATCCTGGGGGCCATCCTCAGCACAGGCCCGAAAGTCGCACCGACACGTTATAAAACGTGGACCCATCCAAAGTCTCGCTCTGGCCTAACACACCCCTTCATTCCGATGCCACCTCGACCACCAGTTCCGCTCCTTTTTTTTGATCGGGTGAATCGCGCATGCCCGACTCGATGATGGAAACGGTGAAAACGCATGTCAAGCTGTAGGGGTTCAAGCGCCTCTGGGAATCATCATCGCCGACGAGGCACATTCGATCCACAACGACAGTAATCTCCGAGTCCCTTGATTGAAGACGTTCGAGGTCGTATCGTTCTAAGTCTGTGTCAGGCGACCATCGACTGAGGACGCGAGACTCGACGAAAGAAATCTGGACTCTTGCGTTCCCGGCACTCCCAGCTGGAAGTAATCGATCACCACTCGCATCTACCCTGCCCTCCAAACCGGCTCATAGTTCGTCTCCGCCACACACGTTCATCAAGAGAGTTAATGCGGGCAGACGATGCGAGCCGCTAAACGCGAACAGGCGGAATCATTTTGTGCGTGGAATCGGTGAGTCTTGTCGTCCAAGCGAAACGGCACGTTTGGTGTCTTCCGATTCCCGTGCCGAAGGTGAAAAAACAAAAGTAAAACAATCATGCCCATTGCGGTGTGTACTAGTGCACGCGCACTACGCCTGGGCGGAGCCAAGTCGCCCCATAAGCACTGGGATTCACTGAAAGTGTGGTCCGTCCACTGCAACACGGTAAGTCCCCGTGGTACTTAAGTTACCATCCCGTCGTTTCCCGTGCGAAATTGACCTCGAGGATGATAGGATCGGATAAACGACATCCTTTTCGATCTCTTGACCTTGTTTCAGTAGTCGCTTACACAATGGTCCCGAATACCTAGCGAAGGGCTGATTCCTTACCACTTCCATGCCTCATCGGTAGAAAATAACAAATAAATGAGAAAACAAAGAAGGAAAAATGGCTGGGTTCTGCATTGTGCAAGGCTGATCGATCAGCAAGGGTGGGGGTCACCACCATACAGCAGCACACCGCGCCTCGCTCTTGTCTTCGTCTATCGAGAAACGCGTCCGCAACGCACAAGCCGGTCCGACTCCGCATTTCAGATAACTGAACCCCGATAGGAGGGGACGCTATCCAGTCTTTGCATTGCCCACCCGTTTTCGGTTCCTACAACTGAAAGGTGACAACCATCAACGAACGGGAAAAGTATGACGACTCTCATGCCGACTATCGTCTGCCAATTGATTTTGAGCAATACCCCACCAAAATGGTGCTTGACGGGAACAGAACGGGTGTTCTTCGGGGATACTTTGAGGTAGACTCACCGCGGCGAAGGTGGGTCGACCTCAAGTCAAGCATACCCCTGAATGGGAGACGTACTTGCTTCGTATTCCATTTACCCCCGAAGCGAACGACCTTGAACCTCGTGTGCGTATCCCGACCGCTCACTACTAAGCTGTGATAGATCCCGAAAATAAGATGCAGTGGGTCTTATGCCGAGCGCCCATGATCGCCGTGGCTGGTGACATGGCAATGGTGTAATTATCTACGATATGGGGGAGGGAATGGGCGACAAAATTGGCGCTGCTTTGACCCACGTGTAAGGGATACCATCATGTTGTGGGTCGTCCAATCGTTATCTGTGTTTCACCGCCAATGACGTAGTAGACTTGCTCGCTGAAACAACCGAACGTACAGCATCGCCGGTGACGGACCGGTGAGGTGAAACACATCAGCGTTGCACCGGCGGGCCCCGAGACGGCGACTTCACGCTTAACGAAAGAGAGTGATCCCCGATATTTCAATATCTCCAGATTGCTGGACCGCAGAATACTTGCCAAACCTTGCTAGAAATCTGGACCGATTGTGTCAACCAGGGGGTATATTGTATGTACTTGGCGCCTCTTCAGGAAATCAACTTTGAGATCCTCTCATCAGCAAGTGGAGTTAGCCGAGAATCTGATAAACAACCAATCACGATTGGTCCCCGACCTCCCAGGATCATTGCAACCGCCTCAAACGCCCTATCGTCACCATCCACGGCGACGCCCACCCTTGCCCCACTTCTCTAAGAGGAAGAGTGTCATGTACTCATACACCTCCCTGTTAGCACCTCTTCTGGCGATGGAATGGTCACTACGTGCAGGCAGATGCATCAGTGATAAGTGACGGAGGAAAAGAACGTGCGAGTGACCTGTCGGTGAACATCCTAAATCTGAAATTCCGGACTTGCGCTGCTGTGAGCATGTCAAGTAGGTGCGCAGAGTGGGCCAAGTGGACATTGTCATCTCCGCTCCCATGGGCAAATAGAAAATCTATGTTCGCGAACCCTTCCACATGCGAGATCGAGGCGTTGATGTATCCACCCGGGTTATCGTTTGGAAGGCCCATATAACGCTCCGTATAAATCGAATCTGCAACCGCGGGATGAGTTACCCTGATGTTTGCGACAAAGCTTTGCTTACCGTACAGTTGCCAACTTGAGACGGGCTACAAAACTGAGCTAAGCAGCACAATGCAATCAGGCCAAGCCCAACTCACCGCTATAGCCATAGCCAAGGAATGGATTCCAGCGTTAGCTTCCGCGACCTTGGAGGCCATGAACCCTCCATAAGACTGAAGTTGATAGCCGTGAGAGTTTGTAGTGGTTCACGGCGCAGGTGCTCTTACCCAACCCCATATGCCAATGCGATTCGGGTCTACGTAGTCCTTGCCAGCCCAGATGCTAGGGATGATGTGAGCGGGCACAAAAGAACTGCGAAAAAGATGCACAGAACACACCGTGCAGCATTGATCTGATCCTGCGTTTCCCAGAACCCCATGTTGTACCTAACTGGGTTGCGCAATCCACGACCCTTGTACCCGGTTCCACGCCCGTCGACAACGACAACGACATACTGTAAGGTGCAGACAAGGTAATCATGCCAGTCGCGTTTGTACTCAACATCGACTTTCTGACTCCCAGGGCCACCGTAACTATTAAAATTCAGAAAAACATGGATACGATCCAGGACTAAGCACGCACACAAGGAATAAAACAGGATACTTCGTGCGCCCGGAATCGTCCATTTTAGGCGGCCTCATTTCTTTCACATTAAGCTCTAAGATCCGGTAAGCGACGGTGTGTTTGGGGTCGGAACAACCGATTCACCATAACCATCGCTATCAATCGTCGAGTATGTGATGGTTGCTGCTTCAAATTCTCCAAGGGTTATGTTCAGGGCGGCATTATCAGTGAGGACATAATTAAAGTCTGCCAATCGAACAGTGAACCACACTCGATCCTTCTGAAGTACCGAAATTACCTGGTCTGTTGACATCCACCACCCTCTGCCATGGAACATTTGGACCTGCATAATGTAGTAAATAAAATCCTGCACCTGGTGAAAAGCTGGCGGAATAGGAAGACGGCGTCAAATTGTCGGTTAAAAGGGTAGGGGGAACCACTGAGTCAGTGTTCGGTGATGAGATCGGAACTGAGTACAGATGACGTTCGATAGATGAACGCGCAGCTTGGAAATAACTGTTTGAATTTATTTCTTTAGCATCCTGTGCCGAATAAACAAACGGACATTAAAATCTTAGAGCTCACATCAATCCCCGCTGGACATCCACCGCTTGAATACCATTTGTAACTTCCCAGGTACCAGAAGTAAGGAAACGCGGTGTGGAGGAAGTAGCCGGTTCAAAGAGGGCAATATGATTATATCCATCTCGAGTGGGCACGATGTCCAGGTAAGCGGGGGAATCGCCAGATCGTAGGCTTGCTGGGACTGGGTAGATATTCTGGCCCTGCGAGTGTGGATTACATGAGTCCCAGGACGTGCCGTCAGCCAAAGGTCCACTAACTGCATCAATCCAACCTTCATCGCCCTCTTCACCATCAATGCCAAGCTTTCTGATAACTTCGCCCGTCGTAATCCGCCCGGAACTTGCAGTACCCAAATCGAACAGTACGACGTTCCCGTGATCAGCAGCTCTTGTGACTTCCTTCAATACCAGTGTTGAATTGTCAACCCAGGCAACCTGGTTGATGATGCTGTTGTTCGAAGGGAAGCTATCGGACCATCTCAGGTCAACAACAGCTTCACCCGCAGCGGGGGTTGGTGCGGACTCCGACTGACTCAGATAAGCTTCCAGATCAAAAACGTGCACGGATACGAGAGGGTTATTGTAACCTGGCTTTGGGTATTTAATCACCACCTCTTCCGTATATGGGATAACAGCATAGGAATCTTCGGTTGGATTATAGATAGGAAACCTGTATTCATCGACAGCAGTTTCATCGAGGCGAAGGAACGCGATTTTTGATGAGTCAGGAGACCACCAGAGTGCATAATCTTGCGACAGCACTTCTTCCTCGTAAATCCAGTCCGGTACGCCATGAAATAGTGACGCATTGCCACTTGTGGTCACCCGGACGGGTGAGGTCGATGCACTATAAGATAAAATAAACCGCAAGTTCCAGGCCCTCAGAAAACACTCACGGTGGCGACGGAAGAATGTACAGATCATTAGAAGCAACGAAAGCAATTGATTCGCCAGTAGGCGACCAGGCTGCGTATGCCGTCACTGGGGGATTAGTAGGCGGAAGAAGTGGATAGGTGGCTTTAGTCTCCAAGCTGTGAACGTAGTAATTGCCGAAGCTCGAATATCTCCATTGCTAATATCAATTAAGATTCAAAAAGAAAAACCTCCGGGGAGCTTGTGCATACCTTATGATGATCCGCTTTGACAAGGATGTACTTCATGTCTGGAGAAAGCTTCCAGTCAGTCCAATGAATTAACTGACCGTTCTCCTGCAGGCAAAATTCAGCGAGAATGTGACTAGCGAAGGAAGCGACCAATTACGTCTCTGATGTCAATAAACGAAACCAATGGAGTTGTTGTATTTGTCTTCAGGTCAACAAGTTGAATTTGTCCGTTCTGAAGGGTTGAAAAAACACCATCTCCGGCTGGTGCTACGTGAACAATAGATGATATGGTTCATTGCCTACGCACCTTCGGGGACCCAATGAAGACCTTGTACATGTTTGCTGAAAGTCCCATTGAATATGTGGTCGAGAGATACCTTACGGCCTCTCGATGCACGGTATGGCTTCCCATGATAAAGATTGGTTGCGGCAAACACCCCAATGCAAGCCGACAAGAACACCAACGATGCCAGACCGTATATGAGATGCCTCAGGGCGGCCGGGCGCTAAGCGTGAAGTGAACATGAACTGGAAAGTATAACGCTGCGGCGGGTACTGACCTTACCACCCCCAACTCTTAAGCTGTTCCCTGGCTCCGAATCCCCGAATCCACCCGGGATAAGGACTCCGTGGCGTCCTGGTTTATCCAAAAAACGGTCTTCGTCCTCTTCCTCTGAGCTTGGTGGGTCAAATGGCCCATCTCCATAGTAGACTGGGGGTCGCACGACAAGGTCAGAGCGCGGATAAACGCGAGTAGGCTGAGGGGGAATGTCTACAAAATTCTCGTCCGCATCATTGTCAGAAATGCGTTCGTACGTTGGGTTGGGCATCGCACCCCCGTCCAGTGAATGTGTGATGGCGGCGTGGCCGACGGTAAAGCGAAATAGGCAATCAAGCATTCGGGACTCTCTTAATTCTTATTACGTAAACGCGATCACGTGTGCTTTGGCGACCTCAGGCTCGCCTGAACGAACGTTAGACTCAGTACGAAGCCCCGAAGCCCTGGGCCGCACCTCAGACATCATGGCACCTCCACGACAAAGCAGCTGGGACCCTGTCTTGCTCATTTCTCAGGTATTTCTCCAAGTTATCTCCATCTAAACCGCTGATGCTCGTTGCTAGATCATATCCATGCAGACGTTGCATTACCTGACACTTTCTCTCCTCATCCCCCCACTACTTACCGTCTTTGCGGAACCAACTTCTCTCATGTATGAAGGAGGTGCTGCCAACGTCGGTATGTGGCTTATTCTGCCAATCTACCCATACAACTAAATACAGTGTTGTTAGGTATGGTAATGGACTGGAGAGAAATGGCTGGCCAACCCACTGTCCGCGGCATCCAAGGTGAGGAGCGATGGAGCTCCTATTATGGTGCGTGGAGTGGCGGAAAACGAGTGGGTGGCGGGTGGGAAGACGGTCAATGGGACGGACGGACAGACCCTATACGAGGTTGGGTCATCGCGGCATCTTGGCTGATTGCTTCTTCAGCAGAGTACGTATTCCACGATGCGTACGATCATGCTCTAACTCTTCTGTCGAATAGTATCTACTACTTATGCACTCTCGTACGGCGGCCTCGCCTCATCTTGGACTTTGCATTAACATTAGTGTTCAATCACCTGGTGCTCACGACATATTACTCGGCTTCCATTCCCACTTCATTGTTCTTCTGGCTTGTCATGTTTGCAGGGTCTGCTTGGACGGTAATAATCGCGGAACAACTTTGTGTAAAGAGAGAAATGACGGAAGGTCTGGTTGTATCTGCTCCAAGGGATGAAGCTGATGAGATGGAAATGGGTGGGCTCCTACGTAGAGACTAAGTGAGCGTCATTTTTCTTTACGATATGTTCCTCTTGTTCTTATCTATTATTATAGACGACATTACAATGTACCAGTTATTGCTCGTACTTATGACTAGATATTTCAGGGATGAGTGTTCTTCCAATCTGCCGGCCGACCGCATGGTTAATTGGACATGAAATCACGGCAATGTGCTCAAACCGAAAGATCAGAAGTACGTTTGCCGATAACCTCTCTTCTCAAGCTCAAGGTTTGGTCTTTTCGCCAAACTGGGTGGGTTCCCGCTGTGCGGTGCTAGTTGCGCACGACCTTTTCCAGCACTCTGTTGACATATGTGGCGTTAACCTTCACTTAGCCCTATCTTCGTCCAGCGCCATGATCAAAGTATGCATCCGTCCAACTCCTTGACATCGCTTCTTTTAATCGATGATTGCTTCAAAAGCGTCCCTCCCTCATCTCCGTTGGCGTGGCTGGTCCACCAGTAATTCCGCAAGTGTCCCTCAGTAAGGGGATGATTAATCGCGAGCATGTGTCTGAAATAGTTGACCACTGTGGAAACTATCTTCCCCCGTATGTCATCGAGGTTACCCACTTAGATAGACCACAGGGCTCCGTCGTCAACAGGTCAACCTTCCTCTTCAAAGTTTTTAGCGTCAACGCCGTAATCACATCCAGGAGGTCTAGTGATCGGAGCAACTGCGTACCCTCGTACACACAGTTGAGAAAACACAGCGCCACTCGCACGAGCCTTCCTGCCCGAAACCACATGTTTCCAGCCACTGACGAGAGTGGTGATGTCTTCTCTCAACCACAAAGTGTTCAAAAATAATTTTCGAACTCAAACGGACGGGTGATCATCAGTGTCCATGGAGCCGCGCCACCAAAGTTACGTGCAGGAGCGGTGTCGAAACAGGTTGTTCAATCCACTTCTGATCTTGGAGTACAGCGTGTCACACAATCGCGATGCAGTACCATTGACAGTTGTTCTGCTTCCTACATATGTGGCGCGCCACCAGCAAGGTGCCCAAGTCATGATTCAGTAGATGACCAACGAAAAACCTTCCGTCCATAAAAGGATAATCCGTGGGTGGAGCTCAGCAGAGATTACCCATTTCCAGGGTCTGCGATTTGATTCTTCTGTGCTGTAAAAATTAAAACATACTTCAAATCAGCACTGTGAAAATATAATTAGTCTTGTTGATGTTAATATTATTGGCATGGGAGGACGCATTCCCAGCTAGATTTACCACACAGGTTCGTCTGTGTTTCGGCTCATAACTCGACAGTGACGGAACTCTACCCTCTGATCCATGAACAAGAGGAGGCTGCGGTGGCGTATCGATTAATATTAAGAGCGCACTGGCCCATGCAGCACCGTGAGATTGTATCTTGCAGCGGCTAACCTGAGTTCGCGCAAAAACCGAGCGTTCAAAGAGGAAGACATTGGCGCAATATGAGGATGTAGCATATGGTCCATCAAGCCACCAAATGACTTGTGGCAGAGTCTAGACTTCTTGAGAGTGCAGGGCTAGACTCATGCAGGATGAACTCTCTCGACTCCCTCTCGCAAAAAAAATTGGCCAGTGTTTGGCAGAACCTTGCAGCTCTCGGACCCGTGAGCGTTTGAACGATGGATCTGAAGGACATCACAAGGAGTCACTTCGCTGCCGACAGAATAGGGGTGGGGTTGACTGGGGTCTCATGAGGTAAGTGGTTGGTGTGAGAATTGACAGGCACGGGTTCATTCCTGCATTGCCGGATGGGGACAAACCCACCGCCTCAGGAAACCGCGCTATAGCGGAGTTGCCTCAGATGAGAGGCGCGGCGGCGGTGGTGGACACCCGCTGCGCACTCCGAGATCTGGGTTTGCGATCTATGCTGTGAGCCTTACCCCAGGGATCTAGTTCGTAGATCCGACCATTTTGCTGTCTTGTAGGATATTCCTCTCCCCGACAAACCCGACTATCTGGGGTACCCTCTCTCTCTCTGCCACTGAGTCTGGTGCGTTCCATTCTCTGTCATTATTCCCCTGTTTCATATTGAGAGGGGGTGGCCTGTTGGGGGTCGAACGCTGGGATGACGGAACATCTCTAAGACCTAAGTGCGTACTGTTTACCCATGCGATCGGCTCAGTTCATTACGAGGGGGGTGGCTTGGCGGACCGGTAGCTGTCGACCGTGGTACCTGGTCCAGGGTTGTCTGAGGCTTCCGTTCGAAGCATCGTCTCATTGTTGCAGTCTCGAGTCGTTCACATCTCGTTTCCGTGGTGCCAAATGGACAGCATGGCGTCCATTATGTATTACAACAGCAAACG
>QFEL01007836.1:0-14833 GCA_003316195.1 Neoboletus brunneissimus
CGACAGCCCAATGTCCCAAGGGATCGATGGACCCTGCTCTAGCTACCTTGCCAGAGACCTCTCAATTACCCTCGAGTCCACCCGAAATCTAATATGGTAGACGAGTTGATCAGTGTCTTCGGCATGTTATGTGCGCCACCACGAAGAGGAATAATGCTGGCGAGGTTGACAAAACAGTGTTCGCCCTTCTATAATCGACAAGTGTTTCTTGGCATTCCTTGGACGACGAAAGCGATTTGCGCACATACGAAATGGACTCTGGGTATGCGAAACGACGTGGTTCGCCCTTTTCAACGTTGCTGGCTGGAGAGTCCAGTAAACGGCAATCACGTCCGAGAGCTCCGTGCTCATTCTACTTGGTCAGACGGCGGAACATGGGAGAAGTACGTGCAATGGGCACTTGTGTCGCTTCACGTCTGCAATAACGGATAACCCTGAAAGATCGACAGAACTAAACTGAATGGTGGAGTTGGGATAACTCACTGCTCGGGAGAGAATTGAAAGAACGCCAACACCTGAGGCTGGTTTTTCTGGAAGGCCGAGCACAGAGGGTGCACTTATGGGGATAGGGGAAACAAAATCTGGAACAAGGACATGGGAGAGCGCACACGAAGTGGTGTTGGATGAAACTGTGCACGGGGGTGAGGAAGTAATATCAGGGGCATGAGATGGTGACCTCGAGCAAAGACAGTGGTTCTGCAAGTACATAGCTGCTGTTGCGGGTGCACCCTCTTAGCGAAACGAAGGGAGAAAATGGGGGGAGACGTCACGAGCCATTAGGAGGAAAGGTATGGTAGGCAGCAGTGCGGGCGCTATCGGCCTTCAGGAGGTGTTGAGTCTGAAGTAATCTATCTTGAGAGTGGGAGCTTGGAAGAGGATGAGAATGCGAGAAGAGTTGAGAAGGCACAGGACGCATGATGAAAACGCATTGTTAGCAAGCGAGGACGATGTAATTCAATTCGGGCCGCTGCCCAGGAGGTCTAGTACTGGGAGAACACCTGCACTACCATCCAGTACGAATACGCGGTCTTCAGTGAACGTAGAGATAAAGTTAGTCGAAAAGGATGTTGTCATCCTTGTCCTTGGTGCCGGGTCAGATGGCGAGCTCGAGGCGAATACAGGAAGCGACAGATGAGTAGACGCTGAAGTATTGAGCACTGAAACTGTCTGTCTCGAGGTCGGGACAGAATGGGGGTTAGAGGACAAGCATACCAGGGGAGCGGTGAGATTATGTGACCGTAGACTTTGAGGTCGAGGCTGGGGCTGGAAGTATACGGCCATAGTATTTGACTCGGTCCGCGATGAGGTTTACGACCCTCTGAGCTCAGCGCGACGATGTGATATGCTCAGCTTGGGTACAAGTTCGGGGGAGAGAATCTGATAGTCCGTGAACATTACGTGCGGTGTTGGCGGGAACCGAACGGACTAAGAAAGTATGGCGGGGACAAAAGCTATCGATTCCGATACAGAATTTATAGTGTAAAGTACGAGGGAGAAAGGAAAGAAGGACGCCATCATAGAGAGCAGGAGGATAAGTGTGAAGAAATAGAACAAATTATTAGATGATGGGTCTTGAAAGCTTGACTCGCACCTCCGTCAACATCCAGGTATCAGAAAACTCAAGTACTCACCATCGACGAGCAATTTATCATCAATCAGGACGTAGACGCTGTTACAGATGCAGAAGGGGTGCGGCTAGACACAACCGACGTTGGCCGTTCAAAGTCTTTCTCTGTTAGTAGCTGCCCTTGAAGGATTTTGCCCATATGCGTCTGTGTGAACGGTCGCCCTCTGTTCCGAATCGCGAGTAGCGCCCACACCCAAGGTAGCGGTGAACCTGAAAACCTGATTTCGTCCTCTTCAAAACTAGCAGGGATCTTGAACAGATTCCACCGGTGTGATGTATCGTCTGCCGAATCTTTCGGCGTGGGGACGCCAAGGAAGCGACATACCCGCAGGTACGACTGATAGTCTCCGAGATACAGCTGCCCAGCGAACACGCTCAACTGGTCGATCAGATCCCAGGGTGGTGTCCAATCGGAGGGAAGGGGAGGGATAGAATACAGTGTAAGATCACCGGACGGTTTCATTCGCTGGGATGTGCGCGGTGTGTACACATGAAGGTGGACATACTCGCTTGCCCTGATATCTGGATTTAACTTGTCTGCCTCGAATGGGCTCAGCAGAACGACCAGCTGGCCGCAGTCCGGGTCCTTCACGTTTCTACGGGAAAGGATCCACTGGACAGGTCGAAGATACTGATCCATGGTCCCTCGCGTGGACTCGGGATCGATCGTATTGCAGAAGTCCGTCGTCGCCAAAATGAATGGGCTCCACACGTCCGCGTCGTGGGTAGCTGCAGAGCTCTTTTCGAGTGTCGTGAAGACGGGATGAAAAGCACTGTTCGTGTGTAATGGTGGGATCTCGCCAGTGTTCACAAATTTGACGACGTCTGGGTGCAGGGAATGCTCCGCCGGTTCTGCCTTTGGAGGCAGCTCCACTTCTCGTTCGCGCTCCTGTTCGCGATTCACCTCCTGTTCTTGTTCCTCTTCCACCTGTGCATTCGGAAGTGATACAACCCCGAGGTCTCTACACCGTTGGCGCATCCCTGGATCTAGCTCCGACAAAGTACCCGAGGGGTGTTTAGTTTCACAAGGGGCATAGAGATCAGCGAGCGATTTGAGTTCTGGCTGGAGCCATGCATCCGACAATTGATCTGGCCCAAGTTCATTGTTGCAGAAGCGGGACCAGGCATCATATCTAGATTTATGGCTCATCCCTTGTTGTGCCCAGTAGGGAGCCCGCTGCTTAATATCGGCCCAGGTCTCGTGTATTGCCCAGTATAAAATGTCGACAGTGGTGATTTTGACGTTCGGATCTTTTTTGTCGGTCACATCACGGATGCTCCGATCAACCTGGAGGGGAGCAAAAAGCATGACCGAGTGACCATGGCCCAGCTTACGCATCCGCATGCAACCTGAAATACACAGACTGTATCAGATCCGTCGAACGAATCACGGTCCCAAAACGAACCTTGCACCAGATGATCCTTTGTCACCTTGGGGCCCAGTGTGACGGCTGCCCGCGACCCGATGGGCAGTTTAATGTCGGTACCCCTTGTGTGCGCATGATCCAGATACACGACGCAACTGGCTAGTTGCTGAGAGAGTGGTGACGATAGCATTGGTTGAGTGATGCCGGTTTTTGTGAGGACCATCATTTCATCGTTCTCGTTGAAATAGATGGCACCGGCGGTATCGTGTGTGATAGCGAGCCATGCTTTGACTACTTGATGATTGGAGTAATCAAGTATTTGTGCCCCAACATCCAGCAAAACACGAATTGGGGGCTTTTGATCGACTACCATTTGGAGGAATCTAAGCGTGGTCCATCGTTCGTTCTCGTGAGATACCATATAGCAATCGTTTTCGGGCTGAAGAAGATATGCGAGCACCCTGGCGTTGGTTCCCTTATGGTGGTCGAGGTCTCGCTGGGAGATAGACATGGGTAACAGCCATCGGCTATCGTTCGTGCCCGAAAAGCCTGACGGTCAATTTAAAGACCGAATTGAGAAAGACAGGGTGAGCTGTTAAAAGGCTCACTCACCGGTAGTAACTAGGCTTCGTGATATATTGATTCATCAAGATCTCAAGCTGTGCACACGCCTCGTCAACATTTGTGACACAGGCGATCCAACCATCAATGCCCTGCTCAACCGATTGCTCGACGTCGTAGAGAGTAACGTCAGGATTGGCATCGTATGACTCCCGAAAGAAGGACCCATTCGATGACAAGAAATTGTTAACGGTGCCGTGGTGATGAGCGGTGGGATGGAAAGGAATACGGAGGGGTTCATGGTGAGAATTCGCAAGAGCGCTGTAAATGTATTCATGACTGTCTTGGAGCGAGAGCTGTGTGTCCCTGACGAGTTCCTCCTGGGATGGATTTCGAAATGGAGATGGGCGGGACCTCAGTTGCATCCACCTGTCGTCGAGGATGTCTTGAAGACAACCACATGTCTTCAGCGCCATGTCGGAGAGCCAATCCGGGGTGGAGGTGCTAAGCTTGCCTAAACGTCGGAGAATTTTGGATAACATCAAATGAAGCAGATCGCTGGAAAGATTTGTAATGTCCGTGTCCCTCGCTAGGGTACATAGGAAAAATATCATGAATCGTTTGTAGGAAGCACGTCCAAGAGGAGAACGACCGACGGACGTCTGAATCGCGATCCTTATGAGAAGCCAAAGAGAGGAGCGGCGCCAAACAACCTCGGTAAAGTCATCGTCCGGATCCTGCCAGACAATATCGTCACGAACACGTTTGGTGATGCGAGGAACATTCGCAGTGCGACCAACGCCCCGCAAGACGGTAGTAAGTAGTGTAGGGGTATATCGCGAACGACCAGGGGGAGGGGAGGGAGGGTCAGAATCGACAGTTTGAAGGTAAGAGAGGACACTGGCGAGCTCGAATTGAAAGTCCTCGTCGTCAAACACCTCATTCGGAGTCTCGACGGCTGACCCAGGATACGAGCAGATCAGAAAACCTCCAGTCTGCTTTACAGCATCACCGGGTGGGGACACTTCGAAGGACTCGAATAGTGTGCTGTTCTCCTGCTTTGTGAGAACAACGGCAGTATTGTGGACTCGGATGAAAAACACGAGAGTATCTATAGATTGTCAGCAGAGATTTACAAAGAACCTGTAAACGTACCTCCTGCCCGCATAGCACGCAGCTGGGAGATGACGTGGCTTCTCTCCAGGTGCTCAGAGTGAGCGGAGGCTTGCAAGTTGTCTAGCATCCTTGTGATGTGATGCCACTGAGGCTCGGAGGTCCCCTCGAGGTGTGCGCTATAAGCATGGGAAGCGGCACACACTCGACGAGCTAGTGAGAGATCGTTCCCCAAAGTATAGTCGTTATGGCTGGGAAGCTCGACAGGAAAAAACACATGGGTAATAGCATAATCATAATCAAACTGTACAGGAGTATGGACGAATGCCGATGAGTTCGTCGTTTCAAGATCGGAGTCGTCAGTCGTAGACGTGGTGGACATGGTGGTACTAGCGCAGGTACCACACCGCCGCTCAGATCATCACCCAGCCACAAAATTATTTCCACGGGTGTTCGACCTCACAGGCTAAGAAGCATGCACGACGCGTTTTGCAGGATTTGAGTGGGGTGAAGATGTCGTCCGAAACGTGAAGATTGTACTGTGAATATGAGTTGGCGTTTGGGGAGCGGTAAGATTTGAAATTTTCCTAATCGAAAATATGTAGGCCGATACTTGAGATATGAGCGATTGTGTTGCCTCCTCCTGAACGTCGGTGTGAATAAGTAATTTTGTAGTAGGAGGAATGTGTGCCGAAACTTCAAATAAATTATGGATGTTTAAATTGGCTTTAAACTTCAAATAGGACCGTCAAGTATAGCCACAAGCCAAAACTTCAAGTTTTGTCTCATTTTCTGACCTAAACTTGAAGTTTAACACTGTTTAGTTAGGATTAATTTGAAGTTTAGTTGCTCTGACGATACTTTGTGCCTCATTTCAAGGATGGACGAAATATGAACCTGAATAATCTATTTGAAGTTTAGGCATGCACAATTCCTGCTACAATTTTTTTTATTCACACCGACATTCCGGAGCAGGCAACACATCCGCTCATATCTTAAGTATCGGCCTACATATTTTCGGTCTGGAAAATTTCAAGTCTTACCTCTGCCCAAACACCAGCTTATATTCCAAGTACAGTCTTCACGTTTCGGACGACATTTTTACCCTACTGTACTTAAATTTTGCAAAACGCGTCGTGATGGCATAACACTGTAGATACCTAATTCACAATGTAACGACTTGTGATGTGATAAGAACAGCTGATCTAAACGAGATGAAAAGCATTTTCTCCGTGTGAAGTGAAGTGCAGAGAGCTCTAGATCGGTACCGGCGTGGCGATTGCCCCCCAAATTCAACGCCCCACCAGAGCGACATCACTGTAAATATTCTCGATTAACTTGACTTAATCAATGTCCTGGACACATGAGGCGAGTAGTGGCCGGTGAGGCCGTTCTGTAAACGAGGAGATCAGCGATGCGGCACTCGTAGAATATGGATCAGAGCGCGATTCTGCTGGACCCTTGAACATTCAACAGACACATACACAAGTTCTACGTTTACATGTTGCTTGAGCTGGTCTCTAGCAGTGGGTATCTGCGTACATGACTAGGGGATAGATGTCGACTTCCTATACTGCGCAAGCATTTCCACACTGATCATTTTAAGACCCCACTGGTCAGCAAAGGCTCTACAGTCGTCCCGCCGAGCCATTGTGCCCATCTCGTCGTCATTCACGAGTTCGCACAAGACCCCACCTTCGGGCTGATTTGTGAGCATGCACAAATCGATACCGCATTCGGTGTGCCCTCTGCGTTCTAACACGCCGCCTTCACGTGCGCGGAGTGGAACCATATGACCTGGCCGGGTGAAATCCGAAGCGACGGCGGAAGGATCGACGAGTTTCCGGGCTGTTAGGGATCGGTCATGTGCAGAGATCCCCGTAGTGGTGCCTAACCAGCGTTGAGTTACCGACACGCACTCCATAAACACCAAGGACTGCGTACCATGCTTATAATCGACAGTGATGGTGTAAGCGGTACGGTGTCGTTCTTGGTTATACGGAACCATCATGGGAACGTCGAGCTCCTCTAGGCGCTTCTTGGGTAGGGATATGCAGACATATCCGCTGGGAACGTGTCAGCAGACACATGAAACTGCCTGACCAGCAGACCTTGTGTGTTTGACGATCCAAGCCATTGCCTCGGTTGTGCATTTGCTTGCAGACATGATGACGTCGCCTTCGTTCTCCCTGGATTCGTCGTCCATGACCACGATCGGTTCCCCGTGTGCAAAGGCAGCCAGCGCATCCTCCATAGAATCGAAAGAGAACGCTGTACGGTGCTGGAGCTCCCTCACACGAACGGGATACCATGGTGGCGTTGAACCGTTTGGTTTGAGAAGAGAAGCTGACGTTGCGACTGGCATCGTTGTGTGGATATATCGACGAATTGGCAGATTGCCGCCGGGACCTTGCCTGATTCGAGTTGCCGGAATGCCGTCGTCGGCCGTTATCGGAACGCAAAATTTCGGCTGTGTTTAGCACAAACTGGTCGTTTTGCTTTTCTGCACCTTGCAATCAACACTCTCGTCTTGACTTGGACGGAACAGCCAGTCGAGTCTCTCTAGACCACCACATAGACCTTGGACCTTCAAAAATATCTACCATGTCGCATTTGGCACCATCCGGAAAGTGGGATGCACGGTATGCATCAATTTGTCGTGGTGTGTCCGTTGTTGCTGATATTTTCATGTCGTTCTGCCAGATACCTTGGCCCCGTTCCCCATGACTCTTCCTACTACGCCAAGTGCATGCTTGGTGGTCTTCTTGCCTGCGGTGTCACGCATGCCGGTATTACACCGCTCGACGTCGCCAAATGTAACATGCAGGTTCGTCGCTGAATTGTCGTCTTCACGACGTTCGATTCTCAGACGGCGTTCGGTAGGTAAACCCAGCGAAATACAAGGGCCTCACTTCCGCTCTCGGCACCCTCGTTCGGGAAGAGGGTCAAACTGGTATCTGGAAAGGCTTCGGTCCAACCCTCGTCGGCTACTCCCTGCAAGGGATGTTCAAGTATGGTCTCTACGAGGTATTCAAGGACATGTATATGAACTTGGCCGGTGAGGAGACCGCCAACAACTACAAGCCCGCTATTTGGCTGGCTGGCTCTGCATCGGCAGAGGTCTTTGCCGACATCGCGCTCTGTCCGTTTGAAATGACAAAGGTCAAGATCCAGACCAGCCCGGGCGGTACGTTCCCAACCGCGTTCGGTGCTGCCCTCCAGGAGATGAGCAAAAACAAGGCCGCGACCCGTTACCCCTTTGGCTCCATCGTTCCTCTGTGGTCACGTCAAGTTAGTACACCTCGGCTTTCGTGGTGTTTACCCGGCTCACTGCGTTTACTAGATCCCTTATACGATGGCCAAGTTCTTCTTCTTTGAGAAGATTGTCCAATTGTTCTACACGCACGTCTTCACGGAGCCCAAGGAGACGTACTCCAAGACCACCCAGCTTGGTGTCACTTTTGCCTCTGGTTACCTTGCCGGTGTTGTTTGTGCTATCGTGTCACATCCAGCTGATTCGGTCGTGTCGCTCATGGGCAAGCCTGCTAACAAGGGCAAGAGTATTGGGCAGATCGCATCAGAAACCGGTGCGGTTGCCCTTGCCACCAAGGGTCTCGGTACCCGTGTGCTCATGATCGGTACTTTGACCGGTGAGTGCCACACATGGACTCTTGCAACGGAGCATTGTTCCTAACCATCTCGACTAGGCTTCCAGTGGTGGATCTACGATACCTTCAAAGCCACCATGGGTCTCGGCACGACGGGTGGCAAGTAAAGTCCAAAAATCCTCACCGTTTACTCGTAGTACCGTTTTGTTTATTCCCTTGTCGTAATACCTTGGTTGCAGACGCTATAGATGTTCGCGACTGTGAGTTAGACAGCATACTCCATTCCTACAGTCAGGTTTCCTTGTTACGTCCACTTGGATGGTGAAAAAATAAAATTGCGTCTAGCGGAGCAGCACATGTGCGCATTTATGTCAAGGATAGGAGTGGTATCGCTCGGTGCACACTCGAATTGGCGTGAACTCGCTCGGAGATTTCACAAGACATGTACATGGCCCACAGATGGCTTTTTTAGCCCAGGTACGACCCGTTCAACTAAATGATGACATCGAGCACTAGTGTCTCCATCCAGGAAAACAGACGTTATTCACCGGGTATCAAAGCAGGATCTACTTTCCTTGGTGCTCCGTAGTCTGGTAACCAGCCCGTCTATGAGGCCGCCGTGTTGATCAGAGAGGCAGGCCATAGCAGAATGATTTGTGGCGCTCATCCTATCATAGTCTGTGGTCATAGGAATCTCTGTGTTGGAAAATCATCTGCTAGCAGAATCCACTCTTCCATTCTTTTGCAAGTGAAGAAAATACATGCAGATCTTTACAATCAACTCCGTAGCCATAGAGCTAGTTTTTCCACCAATGATCAAGTTCATTCTTTGTGAACTCTGCAATCTCATCACCAGAGGGGCGTGATTTAGCAATCAAAGACCAGCATTGACCAATGAACTCCCATCGCTGGTCAGTAATGACATCTTCAGTAGGACGTCTGGGGGTGATTCCCTTTGAAACTGCACTGATGACCTCCGTTTCATGCATGTCATGGTAAGGAACCTTCCCTGACAGGATCTGCTCACAAAGATTCCACAATTACTATGAGTGAGAGGAGTAATCACCAAACGAGAACAAACCTGCAACATGATACATCCGAACGAGAATACGTCACTCTGCTGTGTAGCCTTGGGCAGATTATTGTTGTCACCTGGGAGGGCAAGCAACTCGGGAGCTGTCCAGCGGATCGTTCCTCTGTCTTGAATTGATGTGGCAAACACGGATCCAAGTCCCAGATCACATAGCAGCGTCAACAAGCCAAAATCGGAGATGCATGCCCTTCCATGCGCATAAACGAGCACATTCGACTAACTGATGGGTTACTACACTGTATATTGGAAGGATAGGAACACTTACGCCTGAAAGATCTCCATGGACAACCAATTGTGAATGCACTGTTAGCCACCATCTCGTCAGCAAGGAATAGCCCTGCTTCATGTATAATCACATACAATACTGTAGGCCAGCAGCAACACCATTAAGCTGCAAAATGAAGCTCCACATCAGCTACCATGCAGCATAGGCGTTCAAAAGTATCACTTACCAGAACCAGCCGGCGTCGAGTTGTAAGATTTACATTGTGTTCTTCAAGATAAGACGTGAGAGTGCCATTCTCGACCCATGGACATATCATGGCAGGCAACATCCCAAAGTTCATGGTCGTGCCAAATAGTGGTAGGACATTAGGATGGTCCAGGCTGAGCCATATGACGACCTCCTGACGGATTCGCTAGGGAATTGTTCATCAATGAGTAAAACTGAATATTAGCATTCAGGATGTGCACCATCAATTTTTGGGGCTGCCTGTCTTCGGTAGAATATGATTTGATGACTTTGATGGCGACCTGAGGATTGTTAGCTAGGTTGGATGACCACACGGGGATGATGTACATCAGTTGACCGCCCGCGGACGTGGAATGTGCCTTTATATATATCAGCGAAGCTTCCAGTTGCGGAGGGGTGTTCTCCTTCTCGTGTGACATAGCCAGTGAGGTCATTCGGGAATATGGTTCGGCTTTCCTCCAAATGGATTTGTGGGCAGCTCAAGCTGGATGGGATGCTAAGACTTACATATTGCGAAAACCGTGTGCAATCAGCGATGGCTGTCCTTCGGGTATGACAGTAGTTACTTGACGACTGCTCGAGCTCACGGTGATCTGATCCCTCAAGACATCCTGCAGGAAAATGAGTCTATATCACAAATACATAAAGGAATGCCTTACTAGAGCACCGACATCTGTACTATGGCCTTTGCTAGGTAACGCAAGCATGCCTGACAACTATAACAGGATTTGTTGGATACACCAAAAGCACGACGCAAGAAACATGACGTACCTTTCCCATTGTTGACGGGACACCAACAATTGAATCATGGGGATGAGCATGGACCTAGAACAGTTTGAAAGGACAGGGTAACACTGTTCATAAGATGAACAGACCATGCACACCTTGATGGAGGTATCATTACCACTTGGGGTGCTTTTCTCATCCCGTTGATCTCGTTTCATCTTCAGGAAATCATAGGGGGTAATACAATGCGAATGTCTGAGATGGTGGCACAATAGAGAGTTGACAACAACTCACTTGCTGGATGGGACACGAGAAGGGTGAGACAGTCCAAGATACCACCACAAGGAGGGAGCCGATGGTCACTTACGACCTGGATGGTGTGGGAAGGAGGAGAGGATTGGTGAGACAATAAGAAGAGCTGGGAGGCGGTATTCACTCACAACCTAAACAGGAAGTGAGAACAGAAAAGTGTTCAGTGAAGCAGCAGCATGAGCAGAGAGCTGACAATAACTCACAATCTTGATGGAATGCAAGACAAGAGAGACAGGGTATAAGACAGTAGTACAAGCAGGGAGATGATGATCACTTACTGGCTGGATGGGATGCGAGAAGGAGAGATGGTCAGTGAGAGAGCAGGATGAGCATGAAGGTGACAGTCACTCACATCCTAGATGCGACAGGGGAAGGAATGGACAGTCTGTAAGACAGCAACATGAACACAGAACTGACGACAACTCACAGCCTAGATGGGACACAAGGTGGGAGAGGTGGGGTGAGACAGCAGCACGAGCAGGGAGTCAAAGATCACTCACAACCTGGATTGGACAGGGGAAAGAAGAAACAGCATGAGACAACAGCACAAGGAAGAAGCTGGGTATCACTCACGAACTGGATTGGAAACAGGAAGGGATAAACAATCCATGAGAGGGCAGGGCTAGTGGGGAGACAATGATCACTCACATCCTGGAAGGAGTGCGAGAAAGGGGACCATCGGTGAGACAGCAGCACGGGGAAGTAGCTGACAATCGCTCACAACCTAGATGGACATGAGAAAGTAAAGGCTGGCCATGAGACAGTGGGGCGGGAGGGAGCGGACGAATTACTTACAAGCTGGATTGGACGGGAGAAGGAAGAGACAATCTGTGAGATGGTAACACAAGTAGGGAGCCAACGGTCACTCACTTTCTGGATGGGACATGAGAAGGAAGAGATGCTCGGTCAGATGGAAGCACGAGCACAGAGCTGACTATCACTCACAGCCTGGATGAAAAGCGAGGAGGGAAAGACAGTTGGTGGGAGAGCAGTGCAAACAAGGTGTAGATAATAACTCACATCCTATATGGGACGCGAGAAGGAAGCCATAGTATATGTGAGACAGCAGCATGAAGTGGGATCCAGCTATCACTCACGAACTACATGGGACATGAAAAGGGATACAGTTAATGAGACAACAAAATAAGGAGGGGGTCGGTGATTACTCACTCGCTAGATCAGAAGGAAGGGACAGTGTATGTGTGAGACAGCAGCACGAACATGAAGCTGGAGCACACTCACAGCCTGGGCGAGTGGCGAGAAGGGACGGACAATTGGTAAGACAGGGGCACGAGCAGGGAGCCCAAGACGACTCACTCGCTGTATGGGAGGTAAGAGGGGGGAAAACAGTGTGGGGGGCAGTGGCACAAGCAAGAAGGCGACGATGACTCACTCGCTGGCGGACATGCGAGGAAGAAGAGATATTTGGTCAGACACCAGCATGATCAGGGAGGTGACAACCGCTCACTCGCTGGATGGGGCACGAAAAGGGAGAGAACTTCTGAGACAGTAGCACGATCAGGGGGCCGATGATGACTTACTCGCTAGATGGGACATGAGAAGGGGAGAAGTGGTTTGTGGGACAACGGCACCAGCAATGAACCAATGATCACTCACAATCTATACGGGACGCAAGAAGGGAGAGATGGTCTGTGAGACAGCAACACAGGCGGCCGGGAAATTGACAATTACTCACCAGCTGGGTTGAACGTAAGAGAGGAAACAGTCAACGAGACAGCAACACGACCAGGGAGCCAACCATCACTCACATGCTGAACAGGACACGAGAAGGGGGAGACGATCAATCAGACAGCAGCACAATCAGTGAGCCGACATGACTCACCATCTAGAAGAATCATGTCAAGAGAAAGACAGTGTGTGATACAGTGACACAAGCAGGGAACCAACAAGTACACAGTGAATGATATAGCGGTACGAACAGGGAGCCAAAGATCACTCACCGGCTATATGGGACAGGAGATGGGAGAGACAGTGGAGAGACAAGAGAGACAGTGGGTGGGATAGTAGCATGAACGGGCACCATCAATTACTTACAAACTAGATTGGGAATGAGAAGCGAGAGACGGTTGGTGTGGTAGAAGAAAGAACAGGCAGTCAACAATGACTCACATCCTAGACGGGAGGCAAGAAAGAAGGGGCAGTTGGTGAGATAGCAGCACGAGCAGGGGGCCAACAGTCACTCACAGGCTAGAGGGGACACGAGAGGAGAGAGACGGTGGGTGAGATAACAGCCCAAACAGGGAGCTAACAGTCACTCACAGGCTAGAGGGGACACGAGAGGAGAGAGACGGTCGATGAGATAACGGCCCGAACAGTGAGCTAACAGTCACTCACCAACTTGATGGGACACGAGAGGAGAGAGACGGTTGGTGAGATAACAGCCCGAACAGTGAGCTAACAGTCACTCACATCCTGAAGACAAGATAGGGTCGGTCAAACAGCAGCACAAGGGATGACTGCAGCTCACCATCCCGGAAAGCTGGCTTGTGACGAGTCTTGAAGTAGTGTCTGTCAATTGGGCCACTGAAGAAGGTCAATCAGAAAGCCTCGTGTCGAACCACCCGTCTCAAGTTCAAGCTCCGTCCAATTTCAGTAAGCTCTCAATTAGTGTCAGTGGTAATACCGAACCTGTGTTTCCCGACAATATGAGGATGCAAGGTGAGTCGCTGGGATCCGTTGTGTGAGGCTGGCACCTGGCATCGACGCGCGTACCAACAAATATTCGTGCGTCAGCGTTTCAACCCGTTGGGCCTCATCTCGCAGACCATTCAGTGAACAACCCATTCAAATCTAACTTGTTTCGGCAGTGTTACTTGTTTACCAATTTGTTCGGAACAGCATGTATAGGTAGTAGGATAAATGCACAGATGGCTTTTTTGGGGTACGATGTAATCTACACATATGCAGCATTGCAGGGCCAATGGTCTAGTACACATACCCGAGTATCTTGCCACCAACGTTCTTGCGACGAGCCTCCTCATGGTCCAAGATACCCGATGACGTCGTCTACAAACCCACATTCCTTCAGCGTCGACCATCACATGCTGCTGCGATACGTACGAGAATGATGTACCCGAACCCACGGGAGGGAAGGAGTAAGTTGACCCAGGACTCGATTTGGGTCACCTGGATGTTGAAGCGAGGCGAGATGACGCCTGTTTTGTTGAGTCGGCCATTCAGCTGAATGACGATCTTTCCGGAACGATGGTCATCGATTATCTCGAATTCACCAATGTAGCCTATAAAGGAGGGATCAGTAGGGTCGGTCATTCATTTGGTCTCGGCAAAAAAAGGACAACTTGCCGTGGCGTTGCATCACACTGAGGAATTTAACGATGACCTTGGACGAAGGCCGGATCAGCACCTGGCGTTTGCCACGGCGCTCGGCGTTGACGATGCTTCTCTGCAATACCATCTATATCCATACAGCAATCAACGCGTTCGATAGACTCACGAGACAGTCGTTCTACATGGTGTGTCGGTGACTCGTCACGGAGATAGCAAGCGTGAACACTCACCAAGACAGAAACGCGGACCATGTCGATTGAAAAAAGTGAGGAGTGGGGCGAGACGTTCTGGCGGACAAGAACGAGAATGTGAGCAACATGCTCTGTCCGAGTGTCGTGCCGCGTGGAGCAGCCACGAGTCAAGACAGAGGCTTTGAATGCCAGGAGTCTGAGGCTCCGTACCGCCGACGTAGCACGGAGATGTGTGCTTACCTTTGTCGTGAGTCTTGAGATCGGAGACACGAAGCAACGAGTAGCGTTGTATGGGTGGAATGGGCAAGTGGTGGCTGTGATCAGCTGTACAGTACCACTCAGCCACACTTCGGGATCTTGCGAAGGGACTGCGAAACTCGTCGTGGTTGACACCAGTCCCAACGACAACCTCAACGTCCTCGACGCCCACAACCAGTCACCATGGTAGGATCAC
>QFEL01007850.1:0-18703 GCA_003316195.1 Neoboletus brunneissimus
CTACCCACGCCCCCGCGCCCCCCTACCCCAGACTATGACAACAACCATGACGTCTACGACGACATCGCTTGGGGCAACATCACAGGCTCCCCCTACGGCGGGTCGGCCGACCTCTACTAGAATTTCTTCGCCAGTGGCTTGAAGGGTAAACCGGGGGTAATGTTACGATTCTCCCTATGTCCACCTTTTTCTTCTCTTCTTCCCCTCTCTTCCGCTCGTCTTAGTCTTACCTATGCTTCCTATATCTCACACGTTCGTCAGTCACGGTCGGTCACACTTCTTTTCATTTAAACCTTAAACCACACAGCCTAGCCCGGGTTCTTTTCGAACCCTTCCTCTCCGCCCCGGGCAGCGCCCCTTTCATCTCCACTCTTCATTTCCGACTATTACTTCCATTCCATCCCGTTCCGTGCCCTTGCTGTAGTACCCCCGCTCGGACACCATGTGCACCTCTTCCCCTTTGCCCCATACCTACTATACCTGACTCGGTCTGTGCGCAGTAGGGTACCCTATTTAAACAACTAGCTCGCACCCTTGTACAGTAGCTTAGCTTCCCGAAATCTACTCTCGATAAGCTCACCTTTGCGCGATCAGCACTTCGCCTGTCACTGGACCGGCTAAGACTATCGCATTCCTCGTACTCGACAACAAGGCCTTAGACCTGAGTCGACCAAGGCCTTGGACCTTAGATCCTCATCTTCCCCTGCGTCCCAACCCCTGCGACCTCTGCGCCTCCAGCTTGAGCTACTACCTTCGGGTCTACGGTCGTCCTCTCCTGGTCGAACCGTAACAACTCGTGGCTGCTCGGCTCTATGTGTCAACTAAAACGATCGAGCCCGACACTCTGATTTCGTTCATTAGCGAAGAAGCAGACAGACAGAAGACCAAGCATACCCCTTGCAGCGACACGAAGGATGACGATGAAGCAATGGCCGCAATGCCAGCAGGCAGAGGTAGAGGACAAGGACAAGGAAACCATTCTCCCCACGGCAATAAGCCAAAACGGCTGTGCTGGACCTGTGGGTCTGATCAGCACTTGGTGGCAAAATGCACCCAGACGCTGAAAGACAAGAAAAAGACTGTGATGAACCC
This sequence comes from Neoboletus brunneissimus, assembly GCA_003316195.1. NCBI lineage: Eukaryota > Fungi > Basidiomycota > Agaricomycetes > Boletales > Boletaceae > Neoboletus > Neoboletus brunneissimus. The sequence continues at coordinate 1,093 of QFEL01007850.1, forward strand.
AACAGGTAGTGCGCATGCAGTAACACCCATTTCTGACGAAGAAGATGGAGTCTTCGGTGTCATCGATGACGATGAATCACTGCCTGATCTACAATCAGTCGAATCGAGTGATGATGAAGATCCTGGTGACAGAGAGATCTTACTTGATGATGATGAGGACAATTGGTTCTCAGTTACCAGCGATGACAGTCCATGGGGCTGTGGACAGGATGACAAGGCACAGAGTATCGACGGTGACGATGCACCAGTCAATCATGCCTGCCCCTCAATCGGCGCTGATGAAAACCTGGAGAACAGAGCAATGAAAGTCAGTGAACGCTCCAAAGAGACGTACCAAGTTGAGTTGTACGATTCCGGCACAACATGTCACATCACCCCTGAACGTGACCAAATGATCGACATGAAAGCGATACCACCGAAATCGTTCACCGCCACAAACAAACAGAGGTTTGCCACGACAGGCGTCGGCGATCTCATTATCGAAGTACCTAATGGAATAAGTGTATCCAAGCTGCGACTAACAGAGGTGCTGTACTCGCCCGAGGTCAGATACACCCTTGTATCAATCGGCCGCCTCGATGAGATGGGGCTGGAGACCACCTTTGCCAAGGGTTTGTGCACGATCCGCGACACTGACGGACAGACGATCAGGTGTATACCGCGATCAGCCAAAGGGCTGTACTGCGTGGTGCACAAGAATGAGCATGCAGCAATTGCTGATGAGTGGATTACCGTGATGGGACTCCATCGTCTTCTGGGGCACATCGCACCATCTACTGCGTGAGAGCTGGCCAAAAAGGAAATGGTTAGCAGATTAAAGTATGAACTAGACGAGAATGAGAGTACTCACTGTGAAGCGTGCATCTATGGCAAAGCCACACGTAAACCAATAGCCAAGTTGCATGGAGGGCCACGCACTGCCAAGCTCTGCGACATTGTGTACACCGATGTATGGGGCCTGGCGCCCATTGCAACAATCGGCAGACGCACGTACTATGTCACTTTCACTGACAACTATACTTGACTTACCTACATCTACTTCCTTTGCCAAAAGAGCAACACCTTCGAAGCATATTGCAGGTTTGAGGCCTGGCTTGACCACCAGCTCACTGCCAAAGTCAAACTGTTACGTTCCAACCGGGTAGCTGGAGACATAGACCTGGCGGCATCTTCTAGTCGAGGAAGTCCTGACGGGGGCACCAGACAACAGTAGAAGATGATCAGAGGGTGGCATTGGACATAGTGCGAAGTACAAATGCTACAACGCGGAGGGGGGTCCAGTGGATCTAGTACAAGGTACAAGGGAGATACCAGGTAAGATCAAGATAGGGAATAAGTGTACTAAGTGTCCGGTATATAAGTGTACGAATGAAGAGGAGCCCAAACGTGGGCCGAGGGTGTGGGCAAAGGGCAAGGACGTCAGAAGGACACGCAAGCTAAAGTGCCAGGTGTGAAATGAACGAGGGTGGGGCCGTGCAAGCGGGTAGAAGGGGGGAACTACAGCATGACGTCGGTGAGACGCATGACTAGGGTAAGGGGTGTGCCGACAGCACCAATGGTAAGGTAAATGAAGAACGACAAGGTGAATAAGAAGAAGAGAAAGCGTATGAGGGCGCCAGGGGAAGATCCTGGGCAGATACGAGGACAAATGTCGGTGACAGGGAAGATCCCCAGATGTGACTGGTGAAGGTCCAAGGTGACAGGAGAGTGGGGCATTCCTGATAGGCATGGGAACGGATCTATGGTGGAGGGTAGGACAGGGGAGGTAACTTGGAGTGGGGAGGGGGACGGATGATGATGAGTCCGAGTGGTGTCGGGTTGTTAGACCAAGCGAGGGGTTCACGTTAGGAACGATGACGGTCTCCCTAGGCGAGGAGGGGCGAGGACGAGGGGCGGGGTACAGGTGTATGGACGGTTCTCACAGGTGTGAGACAGGGGTTAGACCGAAAAAGGATAGGGGTTAGGACGAGTTGTAACACAAACTACTCCACTCCGATCAAGGGGGAGAGTATCTAGGGAAAGAATTCATCGTGCACCTACAGCAGCAAGGCACCGTGCAGTGTCTCACCGCACATGACACCCCACAGCATAACAGCATCGCAGAACGCCTCAACTGCACCATCTTGGAACAGGTGCGAACACTTTTGCATGCTAGCAGCCTACCAAAGCATCTGTGGGGCGAAGCAGCTCGTCATGTCATCTGGCTGAAAAATTGCTTACCTACGAAAGCGCTTGATGGAAAATCACCATACGAAGTTGCAATGGGACACACGCCAGATTTGAAAAGCATGCGTGAGTGGGGATCCATGGTCCACATTAAAATGGGTTGAGGGACGAAGCTGGGAGGACGAGTTGAAGCCAGCTGATGGATTGGTATTGACGACCGCATGGAATATGCATGTCGAGTGTATTGGCCTAAAACAAGGTCAGTAACGGTAGAACGCAAGGTGTTCTACGATGCCGCGCCACGTGCCGAGGGGGAGGGAATTATCCCATTGGATAACGGCACTTCAGTGCAGCTACCTACCCCCAGCGTCGGTGTACAGCCATCGACAAAAGGCTCCGATGAACCACTTCATGCCACACAGCCAACGTCACCACCAGCCACATCTGTCACACGCCCACCCACACCACCGGCATCTCCCAACATTCCTGAGCCATGCCCTCAGCGCATTTGCAAACCCAGCCAGCGAGTACTCGATATCATCAGTGGTAAAGCCACATCCACCACCATCCCTTGCGGCGTACAAGTCCCAGCACCCATCCCAGATGATCCAGCATCCTTAGAACCGGTCACTCTCGAAATGATAGGCATGAGCAAGCAGATCCTAGCCGCCATCGATGAAAGGTACGATCAGGACTATGATGAGTGAGAACTAACCATGCTCGTTGAGCAAGGTACCACCGACACCAAAGCGCTCGAGCCAACCATGCTCACTGACGCCTGTCACTGTCCTGACTGGCCACAATGGGAGTGCGGCATTCGAGAAGAACTCGAGACACTCAATGTTACAACTCGTCCTAACCCCTATCCCTTTTTCGGCTTCGCCCCTGTCTCACACCTGTGAGAACCGACCACACACCCGTACCCCACCCCTAGTCCTCGACCCTCCTCGCCTAGGGAGGCCGTCACTGTTCCTAACGTGAACCCCTCGCTTGGTCTCTTGACTAGACTTCACTCGGACCCTTCGTCTTCCGCCCTCGCCCTACTCCGAGTTACCTCCTCCGTCCCCCTCTCCGCCTTAGACCCGTTCCCGTGTCTATCCAGGAACGCCCTACTCTCCCGTCACCTTGGACCTTCACCGGTCACACCTGGGGATCTTCCCCATCACTATCGTTTATCTATGCATCTGCCCAGGATCTCCCCCTGGCGCCCTCGTACGCTTTTCCTTGTTCTTATTCACCTTGACGTTCTTCATTTACCTTACCGTTGGTGCCATCGGCACACCCCTTTACCCTAGTCATGCGTCCTACCGACGTCATGCTGTAGTTCTCCCCTTCGCCCCGCTTACGCGGCCCCACCCTCGCTTATTTCACACCTGGCACTTTAGCTTGCGCATCCTTTTGACGGCCCAGCCCTTTGCCCATACCCTCGGCCCATATTCGGGCTCCTCTTGATCCGTTTACTTATATACCGGACCTCATAGAACACTTGTACTCTATCTTAACCTTACCTGGGCATCCCCCTCGCATTGTAGCACCTGTACTTTGCACCTACGCCCAATGTCACCGCTTTGATCTTCTTCTACTGTTGTCTGGCGCCCCCGTCAGGACTTCCTCGACTAGAAGAAGCTCCCAGGTCTACGTCTCCAGCTTACCCGGTTGGAACGTAACACTCGACAAAGCTGGTACCTGGGAACTCGTAGACCTTCCGCCAGGCGCAAATCTCATCAGATCGAAGTGGGTATTTCATGCGAAGAAGGACGCAGCGGGCCATATCGTATGCCACAAAGCGCGTCTCATTGCTCAAGGGTTTTCACAGGTACCTGGAGTCGATTACTTTGACACTTACACCCCCGTCGCAAAGCTTGTGTCAATCTGGACCATACTAGCCCTCACTGCTCGACAAGATCTTGAGCTTCACCAGATAGATATCAAGGGCGTGTACTTAAATGGCATGTTACAAGATGACGAAGTAATCTACATGCGCCAACCGCCCAGGTACACCAACCCAAACCACCCAAACCGTGTATGTCGCCTACGCAAAATGCTATACAGGTTAAAGCAGAGTGGACGCTGTTGGTACCAATGGTTAGTCGAGATCCTGGTGACCAAGCTGAAGTTCAAGCAGTGCAAGGTGGATCAAGCCGTGTTCATCAAGCGGATGGACAACGTGCTCACAATCATTGTTGTGCATGTCAATGACTGCACTATTGCTGCTACCACACTTGTGCTCGTCAATGCCATCAAAAAGGACCTCAGCCGTTTCATCGAGGTAACCGACCTCAGCAAGCTTCATTGGTTGCTCAGCATTGAGGTGACATGTGACCACAGTGAGCGCACTCTTGCCCTCTCACAAAAATCCTATATCAACTCCATCCTCTGTCGATTCAACTTTGACGAGCTCAAGCCAATCTCAACGCCTATGGACCCCAGCACACGGCTCAGCGTCACTCAGTCGCCTTCCACCACTGCCGAATACGCTGCCATGCGTCACATACCATACCAAGAAGCCTTTGGATCGCTCATGTACACAGCGTTAGGCACCAGGCCAGATATCTCATATGCTGTTTCGCAGGTCTCTCAATTCGCATCAAATTACAGACAGGCGCATTGGGATGCGGTCAGATGCGTTTACCGCTATCTACTGGGAACCAGAGTGTTGAAGCTAACGTATGGAGGGGGAGAGAAGCCCTTGATGGGCTACACAGATGCAGACAGCAGCATTATTGAAGATCACCGTGCCGTGTCTGGCTACACATTCCTCATTGATGGAGGAGCCATGTCATGGAGTTCAAAACGACAGGAAATTGTTTCCTTGTCCACCACCAAAAGCGAATATGTCAGAGCTACTCACATCGCCAAGGAAGCCCTCTGGCTTCGATCGCTCATCTCTGAAACTTTTGTAGCCATATCCGAGCCCACCACTCTCTTCTCTGATAACCAATTGGCGATCGCGCTTGCCAAGGATCACCAGTACCACGCACACACCAAGCACATCGACATGCGCTTTCATTTTATTCACTAGATCATTGACAATGGAAAGATCCGCCTTATTTTCTGTCCAACTGGCAAGATGGTAGCTGATGCATTCACCAAGGCCCTTCCCTCTCCCAAGGTCAAGCACTTTGCCACCGAACTCGGACTGCGCACAGCTTGAGGGGGAGTGTCAGAACATGCAAGCATGTGCGCAGCCGCACAGAGAGCTGACCACCACAATTCTATGGATCACGATAACGTACGTTCTCCATTGTCATACCATACGATCTACATTCCTTGTACCTACCAACCGTGTGCTCCGTTATGCAGACCCTCCATTTTATGTCTAACCTTTTGTATCCAAGTATATATAGCTACGAGCATATATTTTCCCAAACAGCAGCTGGTACCTCAGTCTGTTTACTGCACACAACTGAGGTAAGCTCTCTTCTCCCTTGTGTACAACCAATACTTACTGTACATAGACCATTCCGTCTAGGTACTTATAATCAGAGTCCATTTACCACATGCGACTGAGACCATTCCATCTAGCCACGCACTCCTGCCCTCACTCCTATTCGTGCCTTCACAGATGAGGCCCTAGCAGCCCATGAACTCACACGCCAAGTAATGATGTCACACAACTGGAGGAAGTTTAAACCTTTCAAGAAGGGAGATAAGGTTTGGCTCGAAGCCCACAATTTGAAATGATCAGTCGTCAACCCCAAATTTGCACCTAAACGGGAAGGACCCTTCGTCATTACCGAAACCCTCTCCCCTATCATCTACCGCCTCCACATCCCCTCTACCTGGAAGATTCACCCCATCTTCCACACCTCCCTATTAACCCCGTACAAGGAGAACTCCGTACATGGCCCTAACTTCCCCACCCCACCACCGGACCTTGTAGATGGCGAAGAGGAGTACAAAATCGAAAAGATTCTAAAACACTGAGGCTCCACCCGCTCCCACTCGTATTTGATACATTGGAAAGGGTATACCGCAGAAGAGGACTCCTGGATCCCTGAGCATGACCTCAAACATTTGAAGGCCGCCCTCCTTGATTATAAGAAATGACACCTGAGACACTTTCTCCCCAGCTCCCCCTCTCGCACCTGAAACCACCAACTGTCCATCAAACCACTATGCCCTGCTCTGACGTCCCCTCTGATGACTATTACCCAGCCACCATCCCGACCGCCATCACCCCCTCTTCTGTCTCCTCGATCCCTCCATCAACTATTTCCTCACCTACTCCTTCTTCTACTCTTTACAATCCTATACCCTTTGTCGAGGACATATCCATGCCTTCATCCCGCATCACTTCTCTGTTACGTCCACAACTGTTGGCTAATGCTTGGCGACTGCTTCAATAACAAGTGGATCAATACCTGGCAACTGAACGCTCAGCAAAGAGCGGTCTCAGTGTTCACGGCAATGATAGGGATATAGTCCGGCGCGGGTATGAGGGGTTCCTTCCGCACCACCGGAGGAGAACTAGAGGTGATGTCACTTCGGCTCTGGTTGACTGAGAAGGTTCTCTGCCAAGAGTTTGAAGCTAGGTATAATGGATCAGATCTAAGTTAAGATACAACTGCATAAGGCAGGCCTATATATAACTATTGGGGAAAGACCTGTGTGCCTGTGGGGAAGAGTCCATATAAGGTAACCGGTACCAATAGGGAGCAATAGAGCAAGTATACCAGCACCGGGTTCAATAGTAAATGTCAAGGGAAAAACCACCGAAAGGAAGACAGAGACCAAGCCAATAAAGAAGCGATCAACTGGGATCAATAGACCATGGAGGATTGTGGGAGAAGTAGAGCAATAGAGACGCGAATAGATATCGAGATGTGCCATGTGACATAGCGGTGGTAATACAGCCAAAGGGTGATGACGAGAGGAAGGCATGAGGCTGGGGATAGCTGAGGGAACCGGTAAGACCCGAGTCAGAGGGCGATGAACAGTGACGCGAGTCGGAGGGAGTCTAGGCAAGACCAGGAATGGAAAATGAGGTGTAGCCGGGGGCCAGATACGGGAGAGCTGGGCTGGGTACCGCGAGCTGAGGAAAATCATAACATTCTCCTGGCTGGGGCTCTCCTTCTCCTTCCCCTCACCACCCTCCTCTTGCTCCTCTTGCAGGCCCTGCTACTCCCGCCACAGTCGTCTCGGTAGACCTCCCCATCTTCGCCCATCACCTCCGGGATGACCTCCCCGATGGAGAGGCACTCCAACAATTACACACCCTTCTTCGCGACTCCCATCTTATGGTCTCCATCTCTTCCCACCTCGATCTATGCTCCCCTCTTTGGGTCCTATACAAAGCATACCTGCAATACTCCTGTCTCCACCTTCTCACTGCCTGTCCCAACTCCTTTGCCAGTGCCCATGTCGCCATCCTCAAGCTGCGGATTGACCAGATCACCGAAGAACTCGAGGGAAACCTTGTTATGGCCATGTACCAACTTGGCATGTTAGAATTTCTAAAGGAGATTAAACGCTATGATACTGAACTTGCCACCTTTTCCACCCTCACCCCCGACATTCCCTCCATCTCTTCCTCCCCACTAAACAATGAAGAAATCCACTTCATGGAGAGAGTGGAAGCTCATTGGACTGGACACGAGGGACATGCAGCCCTTCCCCCTTCTCATCCTCGGTATGCAGAAACCTGCTACAAATGCCACCGCCTAGGCCATATGAGAGCTGACTGCCAGTACTATCAATGCCCGCACTGCCTTCGCTAGGCTCCTGGTCACTATGGCTCCCACTGCCCACTTTACAGATATATCCACACCTCTCAAACGTCTTTGACAGCATCTTTGTCCTCATGTTGTACCCACTCATCCTCGTCTTCTGCTGCCACCCCACCTCGTTCAGTACCACCACCTTGTCCCGCCTCCTCTTGCCCTCATCATCGGCCCGCCCCAGCACCCCCTTGCCATTCCCTACCCATGCCCCCGCGCCCCCCTACCCCTGAATATGACAACAACGATAATGTCTACGACGACATCACCTGGGGCAACATCACTGGCTCCCCCTACGGTGGGTTGGCTGACCTCTACTGAGATTTCTTTGCCAGTGGCTCGAAGGATAAACTGGGGGTAATGTTACGATTCACTTCTACATCTACCATTTTTCCTACCTTTCTCCTTTCTCCCCTTTGCTTGCCCCGGCTCCACCTATGCCTCTTACTTCTCACACTCCCATTAGTCACAGTTAGTCATGACCCTTTTCATTTAAACCTTAAACCACACAGCCTAGTCCAGGTTCTATTTTGAATCCTTCCCCTCTGCCCCTTTCATCTCTGCTCTTTATCTCCAGCTATTGCCCCCGTTCCATTACATTTCATGCCCTTGCTGTAATACCCCCGCTCGGACACCATGCGCATCCTTTTGTTACAACTCATCCTAGCCCCTATCCTTTTTCGGCTCTAGCCCCTATCTCACACCTGTGAGAACTGTCCGTACACCTGTACCCCACCCCTCGTCCTCATCCCTCCTCGCCTAGGGAGACCGTCATCATCCCTAATGTGAACCCCTCACTTGGTCTAACGACTAGACGCCACTCGGACTCATCGTCATCCGTCCCTGTCCCCACTCCGAGTTACCTCCCCCGTCCTACTCTCCGCCCTAGATCTGTTCCTGCACCTGTCCAGGAACGCCCTCCTTCCCCGTCACCTTAGACCTTCACTGGTCACATCTGGGGATCTTCCCCATCACTGTCATTTGTCCTTGTATTTGCCCAGGATCTTCCCCTGGCGCCCTCGTATGCTCTCTCTTCTTCTTATTCACCTTGTTATTCTTCATTTACCTTACCGCCGGTGCTATCGGCACACCCTTTACCCTAGTCATGCGTCCACCGACGTCATGCTGTAGTATTTCCCTTCACCCTGCTTACACAGCCCCTACCCTCGCTTATTTCACACCTGGCACTTTAGCTTGCACGTCCTTCTGACGGCCTTGCCCTTTGTCCACACCCTTGGCCCACATTTGGGCTCCTCCTGATTCATATACTTATATACTGGACCTCTTCGTACATTTGTTCTCTATCTTGATCTTGCCTGGTACTCCCTAGCACCTTGCCTAGGTATTCACCTAGTACCTTGCACCTGGTACCTCCCTTGTACCTTGTACCGAAGGACTTCCCCTAGCATTGTAGCACTCGTACTCCGCACTCTGCTCAATGTCCACTTCCTTGATCACCTTCTACCACTGTCTGGCGCCCCTGTCAGGACTTCCTTGACTAGAAGATGCCACCAGGCCTACGTCCTGGCCTACCTGGTTGGAACGTAACACCTTTCCCCTTCACCCTATACCTACCATTCCTGACTCGGTCTGTGCACAGTAGGGTACACTACTTAAACAGCTAGCTAGCGCTCTTGTATCCTAGCTTAGCTTCCCAAATCTACTCTCTGAAAGCTCACCTTTGCGCGATCCGACTTCGCCTGTCACTGGACCAGCAAAGCCCTTCACATCCTTCATCCTTGACAACAAGGCCGTTGACCTGAGTCGACTGAGGCCCCGGACCTCTGATCCTCGCCTCCTCCTGCATTCGTATCTCGAATCCCCTCTGTAAACCCCTTCACCTTTGCCTTCTCATCCTCAAGCTTCTATCTTTCGGGTCTACAGTTGCCCATTCCTAGGTTGAACTGTAACACCACCTGCACCATGTATGTTGCCTGTGCAAAACCCTGTATGGGCTGAAGCAGAGTGGCCAGCGCTGGTACCAGCACCTAGTTGAAATACTGGTGACCAGGCTGCTGTTCAGGCAATGTGAGGTAGATCAGGCTGTGTTCATCAAGTGGACAAATGGCACACTCACCATCATTGTTGTACATGTTGATGACTGCACAATTTGTTATGTTCACGTCCACTGTTATGATTCGCTCCTACAAGTCTACCTTTTCTCTCCCTCTCTCGCACTCGCCTCCATTTTACCTATGCTTCTCACGTCTCACACTTCTATTAGTCATAGTCGATCACGGCCCCTTTTCATCTAAACCTTAAAACACACAGCCTAGCCCGGGTTCTTTTCTAACCCTTCCCCTCTGCCCTGGGCAGCGCCCCTTTCATCTCCGCTCTTCATTTCTGGCTATTGCTCCCGTTCCGTGCCCCTGCTGTAGTACCCCCACTTGGACACCATGCGCATCCTCTCCCCTTCGCCCTGTACTTACCTTTCCTGACTTGGTCTGTGCGCGACAGGGTCCACTACTTAAACAGCTAGCTAGCGTACATGTCCCCTAGCTTAGCTTCCCGAAATCTACTCTCAACAAGCTCACCTTTGCGCGATCAGTCCTTCGCCTGTCACTGGACTGGCTAGGATCTTCGCATCCCTCGTACTCGACAACAAGGCCTTAGACCTGAGTCGACCAAGGCCTCAGACCTTAGATCCTCGCCTTCACCCACGTCCCCTTCAGTCCGACCTCTGTACCCCCACGTCCTTAGCTTGAACTACTACCTTCGGGTCTACGGTTACCCACCTCTGGTCGAACCGTAACATCCACCAGCTAATGCTCAACAGGCGCTTGCATAATAAGTAGATCTTGCACCCAGCAACTGAATGCTCAGCTAAGAGCAGTCTCAGCGTCCGAGGCGAGATAGGGATACAGTCCGGTGTGGGTACGAGGGTTCCTTCCACACCACTGGAGGGGAACTAGAGTAATGATCGACACTTCGGCTCTAGTTGACTGAGAAGGTTCCAGCCAAGAGTTTGAAGCTAGGTACTTGTGGATCAGATCTAAGTCAAGATACAACCACATAAAGTGGACCTATATATAACTGTGGGGAGACCTGTGCTGCCAGAAGTAGAAGCATCCGTATAAGGTAACCGGTACCAATAGGAAGCAATAGGAAGCAATATACCAGCCTCAGGGCCTATAGTAAGAGAGCAAAGGAAAGCCACTGAAGTAGCGCGTGAGCCAATAGATACCAAGAACAGAGTCCGAGTAGAATAGCGACCGAGAGGCATTGCAGGAGAAGTAGCAGAGAAAGAGACTGAGAATGCTGTGTGACACAGCAGTGATAATACAGCCAAAGGGCAATGACAAAGGGAAGGCATGAGGCCGGGGGAAGCTGAGGGAAACCAGTAAGGTCCAAGTCAAGGGCAACGAACATGAGTATGGGCCAGAGGGAGTCAAGGCATGACCAGGAATTGGAAAATGATGTAGCCGGGGGCCGGATAGGGGAACACTGGGCTGGGTACCATAAACTGAGGAAAATCATAACACAATTGCTGCCACCACACTCAAGCTCATCAACACTATCAAAACACAACTTGCCCGCTTCATCGAGATGACGGATCTTGGTGAACTCCACTGGCTTCTCAGTATTGAAGTCACGCACAACTGCAATGAGTGCACCCTCGCCCTCTCCCAGACAACATACATTGAGTCGATCCTCCAGCATTTCAATTTTGATGAATTGAAGCCGATCTTGACACCTATGGACCTGAGCACAAAACTCAGTGCCACCCAGTCCCCTTCAACTGCTGCTGAATATGCTGCAATGTGCCACATCCCATACCAAGAAGCTGTAGGTTCACTCATGTATGCAGCACTCAGAACGAGGCCAGATATATTGTATGCTGTATCACAAGTTTCTCACATTTCGTCCAATTTCAGTCAAGCACACTGGGATGCCATAAAACATATCTACCACTACTTGTCAGGGATGAAGACACTTCGGCTTACCTATGGAGGGGGAGAGAAGCCTCTCACAGGCTATACTGATGCAGATGGCAGCATCATTGAAGACTGTCATGCCATATCGGGCTATGCTTTTCTTATTGATGGAGGTGCCATATTGTGGAGCTCAAAGCGACAAGAGATTGTCTCTTTGTCCACTACCGAAAGCAAATATGTCGGTGCGACACACGCTGCAAAGGAAGCCCTCTGGCTTCAACCCCTTATAGTTGAAACATTTGTAATCATCACCAACCCCACCACCGTCTTCTCAGACAACCAGTCAGCTATAGCACTTGCAAAAGATCATCAGTACCATGTGCACACCAAACACATCAACGTGCACTTTCATTTCATCCAGTGGATCATCAATGAAGGTAAAATTCAACTTATTTTTTGCCCGACTGGTGAAATGGTAGTGGACGCATTTACGAAAGCGCTCCCTTTGCCCAAGGTCAAGCATTTCGCAGCAGAACTTGGACTGCGTGCAGCTTGAGGGGGAGTGTCAAAATAGGCAAGCGTGCGCACTGCCAGCTACCAGACCTGCCTGTCCATTTTTCAAACCGGATACCGTATGATCTACATTCTCTGTACCTACACTATGATATGTTACAACTCGTCCCAACCCCTATCCTTTTTCAGTCTAACCCCTGTCTCACACCTGTGAGAACCGCCTGTACACTTGTACCCCACCCCTCGTCCTCGTCCCTCCTCGCCTAGGGAGGCCATCATCATCTCTAACGAGAATCCTTCGCTTGGTCTAATGACTCGACATCACTTGGACTCTTCGTCATCCGCCCTCACCCCCACTCCGAGTCACCTCCTCTGACCTACCCTCTGCCATAGATCTGTTCCTGTGCCTATCCAGGAATGCCCTAATTCCCCGTCACCTTGGACCTTCACCAGTCACATCTGGGGATCTTCCCCATCACCGTCATTTGTCCTCATATCCGCCCAGGATCTCCCCCTGGTGCCCTTGTATGCTTTCTCTCTCTTCTTGTTCACCTTGTACACTTTCATTTACCTTACCTTCGGTGCTATCGGCACACCCCTTGCCCTAGTCATGCATCCACTGACATCATGCTGTAGTATTCCCCTTCACCCCCGCTTATTGTTACAACTCCTTCTACAACTACTCTTTTTCCTAAACTCTACGCTACATTCTTCCCACCTATGCTTCTCGTTTCTCGCATCCCCTTCTGTTCCGGTCGGAAGTCCCGACACACCTATGCTTCTCACCTCTTGTGTTCCCTTTGGTTCCGGTCGGCAGTTCCGGTCGGTCACGGCCTCTTTTCATTTAAACCTTAAACCACACAGCCTAGCCCAGGTTCTTTTCAAACCCTTCCCCTCCGCCCCGGGCAGCGCTCCCTTTTCATCTCCGCTCTTCATATCCGGCTACTGCTCCCGTTCCATTCTATTTCGTGCCCTTGCTGTAGTACCCCCGCTCGGACACTACGCGCACCCACTCCCCTTCGCCCTATACCTACCATTTCTGACTCGGTCTGTGCGCGGTAGGGTACCCTATTTAAACAGCTAGCTAGCACTCCTGTACTCTAGCTTAGCTTCCCGAATCTACCACTTGAAGCTCACCTTTGTACGATCCGACTTCGCCTGTCGCTGGACCGGCTAGTCTCTTTGTATCCTTCGCACTCGACAACAAGGCCTTAGACCTGAGTCGACCGGAACCTCGGACTTCTGATCCTCGTTCCCACCTGCGTCACCACCCCTTAGCACTTCGCACTCCCCTCCTACGTCCCCGCCTTTGCCCTCCCTAGGAGCTTCTGCCTTTCGGGTCTACGGTCGCCCTACCTTAGGTCGAACCGTAACACTTATGCAGCCTTTACCTTGGACATTTCACACCTGTCACCTAGGCTTGCGCGTCCCTCTGACGTCCTCGCCCTTCGCCCATGCCCTTGGCCCACATTCAGGCTCCTCTTCATTCATTATCCTTATATACAGGACGATCTTAGCTAGTGGTACCCTAGCTTCAGCTTACCGGTTCTACCTCTGGACTTGTACCTTGTCCATACCAGCCATACCCCCTTGTATTCGCGTACCCTGCCTATGCAACACCCTTGATCGCCTTCTTCCGTTGTCTGACGCCCCCGTCAGGACATCCTTGATAAGAAGTCGCTTACCGGTCTACGTCTCGGGCCTACCCAGGTTCGAACATAACATGATACATATAGTGTTATGGTTCAACCTAGGGTGGGCGACTGTAGACCCGAAGGGAGAAAGCTCATGACTAAGAGGGTGAGGATGAGGGTGCGAAGGCAAGGGGTCAAAGGGGTCGACGGGCAAAGGTGCAAAGAGGAGCGAGGATCAGAAGTCCGAAGCTCCAGTCAACTCAGGTCAAGAGCCTTGTTGTCGAGTACAAAGGTATGCAAAGTGCTAGCTGGTCCAGTGACAGGCAAAGTGGGATTGCACAAGGGTGAGCTTTACGATGTAGATTCGGGTAAGCTAAGCTAAAGTACAGGAGTATTTGCTAGCCATTTAAGTATTGTACCCTACTGCGCACGGACTGAGTCAGGTATGGTAAGTGGAGGGTAAGGACTGAGAGGTGCGCATGGTGTCTGAGTGGGGGTACTACAGCAAGGGCACAAGGTGTGGACGGAATGGAGGAAGTAGTTGGAAATGAAGAACGGAGATGAAAAGGGGCACTGCCCGGGGTGGAGGGGAAGGGTTCGAAAGTGAACCTGGGCTAGGCTGTGTGGCTTTTAAGGTTTGTAGGTAAAAGACACCGACAGGAACTGGTGATGAGTCACGATGAGACAAGCCGCAAGGCGGCAAATCAGAAGAGGAGGCATAGGTGAGAGAGAAGTATCATAGGAAAAAGAGTAGAGAAAGAGTAGGCGTACAGATGAATCGTAACATATAGGACACCTGCTTATTTCTTTTGTTTCAACCCTTCATTTCCAATGATTTCCCTTTCTGTTCAAGTACTTATAGCCTGGATTATATAGTCTCTTGAATGACAGTGCTCACCTCAGTCCATTTGCCCCGCACACAACTGAGGTAAGCTCCCCATATTGTAACACACCTAATCACACTTATCATGTATATAGTACATCCTCTCCAGGTAAATATACAGTCCATTTGCCCCACACACAACTGAGTACATCCTCTCCAGCCACACGCTTTCATCTTCTCTTCTCCTCATAGTTTCACAATATCCTGGCACACAATATCAACAATCATCTCATTGCTTCTCTCAACTTGCCTAAAAGATGGTTTTACTGGCAGCCTGATCTACTTTTCTTCTGGAGGCTCCAAAACCTTACCAAGGGTTGGTGGATTACTGAAGTGTTGAAAGATGGAAACCTCATGGGTGATATTTTCAGTGTATTAGCACTATGCCAAGGATGAGAGGCTTTGTATGACTCTTACTCAGGCCTGGTAAATACAAGTGATAGTGGTTGTAGAACAAAAAGTGTTATTATATTTAAACTCAGCCAAAGCTGAAGTTGTCAAAGTACAGATTTATGTAATACTACTATAGAGTATCTACACTATAATCTCAACACTTCCTCTTACTTTGTATAGCAGATACTGTTACAATTCATTCCTACACCTACTCTTTTTCCTACTCTTTCCCCTTTGCTTGACTCAACCATACCTATGTCTCTCACACTCAATGCTTCTGTCGGTTGCAGTTGATCATGACCCTTTTCATTTAAACCTTAAACTACACAGCCTAGCCTGGGTTCTTCTTCAAATCCTTCCCCTCCACCCTGGGCAGTGCCCCTTTTCATCTCCATTCTTCATCTCTGGCTACTGACACCATCCCGTTCTGTTTTGTGCCCTTGCTGTAGTACCCTTGCTCAGACACCATGTACACCCCCTCCCCTTTGCCCCATACTTACCATTCTCGACTCAGTCTGTGCGCAGTAGGGTACACTACTTAAACAGCTAGCTAGTGCTCTTGTATCCTAGCTTAGCTTCCCGAATCTACACCTTGAAGCTCACCTTTGTGCAATCTAACTTCGCCTGTCACTGGACCAGCTTAGTCCCTCATGTTCTTTGTACTCGACAACAAGGCATTAGACCTGAGTTGACCAGGACCTCAGACCTTTGATCCTTGTCCCCACCTGCACCTTTGCCCTTTGGCACCCCTTTGTACCTCATCTTCACCTTAGCCCTCCCCTCTCTTGCTAGAGCTTCTACCTTTCGGGTCTACAGTTGCCCACTCCTAGGTTGAACTGTAACAGATACAGTAAGCATAAATGAGGAAGTAATGTGAATCATTTACACAAACAAGCAAAGTTCAAGTAGGTGAGTAAAACTCTAGTCCAAGCTAAGAATGGAACTTCTTGAATTTGACATATCCAAGGTTTTTAGTAAACATATTTGCAGAATTGTTATTGTTATAGTCTGACTGGGTAGGGGGTGGCCATAGACCTGAAGGAGCTAGAGCTGGTCAGGGAGAGGGGCAATGTTACAACTTGCCTAGCCCCTATTCCTTTTTTAGCTCGAACCCCTGTCTCACACCTGTGAATGCCGTCTATACACCTGTACCTCACCCCTCGTCCTCATCCCTCCTCGTCTAGGGAGGCTGTCATCGTCCCTAACGTGACTCCCTTGCTTGGCCTTACAACACGACACCACTCAGACTCCTCGTCTTCCGTCGTCACCCCTACTCCGAGTTACCTCCTCCACCCTACTCTCCACCTTAGACCTGTTTCCGTGTTCATCCAGGAATGTCCTTCTTCCCCAACACTCTGGACCTTCACCAGTCACATCTGGGGATCTTCCCCATCACTGTCATTTGTCCTTGTATCTGCCCAGGATCTCCCCCTGGTGCCCTTGTATGCTTTCTCTTTCTTGTTGTTCACCTTGCAGACTTTCATTTACCTTACCACTGGTGCTATCAGCACACCCTTTAACCTAGTCATGTGTCCACTGACGTCATGCTGTAGTATTTCCCTTCCCCCTGCTTACGTGGCCCCTACCCTCGCTTATTTCACACCTGGCACTTTAGCTTGCACGTCCTTTTGACGGCCCTGCCCTTTGCCCACACCCTTGGCCCACATTCGGGCTCCTCTTGATTAGTTTACTTATAACACAGGACTCTTCATACACTTGTACTCTAGCTTCAGCTTACTGGTTCACCCCTGGACTTGTACCTAGTTCCTACCGGCTATACCCTTGTATCCGCGTACCTTGCCTATGCAACTGCCTTGATCATCTTCTTCTGCTGTCTGGCGCCCCCGTCAGGACTTCCTTGATAAAAAGACATGTACCGGTCTACGTCTCGGGCCTACCCAGGTTTGAACATAACAGGCAAGGATAAAGGGAGGCTTGAAGGCTGGGTGTGCAGAAGATAGTGTAGGTTTAGAGCCTGTAGCTATATTGACTCAAGTTAAAGGCTTTGTTATCAAGGGTGAAGAGAGGCAAGATTGAAGGCTTATCAAGGAAGACAAGAATGTGTGTCCAGCTGGTCCAGTGACAGGTGAGGAGATTGTACAAGGGTGATCTACTAGCCATAAAATTTGGAAAGCTAAGCTAGAGTACAAGTGGTACTACTTAGCAGATTAAATACAGAGGCCTATTATGCATAGACTAGGCTGGAAGTGGCAACTATGGGGTGAAGGGAAGGAGTGTATCAGAACTGAAGAAGAGTCCTGATTGTGCAAGGGCAAGAGGAAGTTGGTGGATAGTGGAAACAACTTGCTAGCCTAGATCCATTGGATGATAGTTCAAAGGTGAAGCTAAGCTTGAGATGAGTATACAGTGACTCCCAAAAGTGTTCCAATGTTTCACTTTAATGGAGTGCATGAAGTGTACTGCAAA
>QFEL01007907.1:0-11325 GCA_003316195.1 Neoboletus brunneissimus
ATACATTGAGCTCAGCAGACGAGGCAGTATCACCATTCAAAATACGACTCAGACATTACATTCATCAATAGGCCAGATGCCCTACGCTAGTGCTCGTCCCCAATTCCCATCTGTCATTCAAACCTGATGCATATTATCTCCAAACGTCTCGAGTCGAATCGCCTCTGAATCGTATGCGTCCCATTCCACAACCTTGTCCTGCTCCGGGGGGGCATTCGCGAACACAACCTCGGACAAAACCACGTTTTGACTGGAAATGGGTTGCGACAACACACCGAATCCGGTGTCAATCCCCTGCCAGCGGCGACGAAGGTCACGGTCATACAGCTCTCGCACGCCGATGATGAACCGGGGCATCATGGGGCATACGATTATATAAGAAAACATGACCAGGAAGAGCAGCGAAGGGCTGTTTAGTGTAACACCCTCCGTGACTATAGCAGTAATATCGACAAGCACGTTCCTAACAGTTCAGAAGAAAGTAATTGAGTAGTTAGTTTGGGGGCAAGTAGGCGAAAGGAACATGGACGGGACAACGCGATCCGACGAATGGAAACCAGAGAGAGGACAAGAGCGAGACGTACACGAGGAAATAAACAATTCCATCTTTGATGAGTAGTTGGATGTATCGATTGGGCTGCCACTGCTTGGTCGCTTTGTACATTCCAATCGATTGCTTCAATGTTTGGATGACGGCGAGAACCAAAAGCGTAGTACCCAGAACAAATCGCGGGATTTTTTCATACACGTCAACTTTGGATGCGACTACACTCGATGAGAAATTGCAGAAAGAGAGATCGCCAGTGTGGGCAATTGCGACTTGAGAAATTGGTGACAGGAAATGGAGGATGTCTCCGTGAGATCGCAGTGAAGTATGCATTTTAGCTGGAGACCTACCTAAGAAGTTTGTATTGGGTTTGTAGTAGATGCCTGCCAAAACCAAGGACAAAATAACTTGTGGCACATAGAGGAATAGAAGGACCCAAAGGATCCGTTTGGATCGATTCCACATTGCATATACCCGCAGGATCATCACCACTGCGATCGAAATTATGATCTGGGAGGGAAATCAAGGGCATGGTAACTCACAATCTGCGACATTACGGAAGATCACGTATTCCCACCCAACTAGCACAGATATTGCAGTACCTTTGGAACATTTAAGTCTCATGCTGACAGTGTGATGGGCAGTATATCAATCCACTTACATCTATAGAACTGTTATAAATACAGTTTACAATTGGATTTAGATGCATACGTCTATGAGAAGATGGTCATTAATGACAGACAATGTGCAAAGCTGAAAAGCTGACTCCGAGAGGGCCAGGGATAAAGGTACTACCAACTGCAAATGTATCCGATCAGCTCAATTAATCTCTAACCTTTCAGCTCCGAACATACCAAGGCCACCAGGACTTGAGCACAGATTCACTGTTAATCATGTATTTGATACGAACTATAACGACCATAGACCTACATAGCCCAGGAAAGACCGAGATAGCGGACCTGTCAAACTGTTAACTTGTAAACATACGATGGGGTTCCCTGTAACTGTATACGCACTAGAACAAAGATTGTGGAGACCCAAGTCCAAGGTCGGCACTGTGGGACTGTGAGAGGGGCTGGAGCTTCCTTGATAATCGTCGCTTCCTTACCCAAACATAGTCTATCTTTGAATATTGTTAGCCGACAAGCATGACGTCGACAGTGACATGAGATACCTCTCTCGACAAGGTGAGGACTGCAGTGGCATGGTTTCGATGGTTACTTCAGAGCGAAAAGGATGCCATGCACATGAGCATCGCTCACAATAATCATATACGACAGCAGTAACAACAACAACTGTAATGGTCCATGAGATTAATCACTGATTGAAGATATGAACGACCGTACGGGATAGATAGTTATTCGTGTAGAGAAGCTCCAACGCGGTCTGCAGGCCATCGGAGGGCATGGCAAGTACAGGAGGAACTGCAATGTCTGACGGTTTAGTGACAAATAAAGATTATGAATTGGAGAGAAGGAGGTTGCGAGTGATTTGGTGTTGGGTTCCCCCGGCATTTATATTTTCTTCCCAGTGTACTGAATATATGCTTCAAGACTTGGTTGGAACATCAATACATCACGTGGCGTACGATCTTACAACGCTGGACAAACATGCGATCGAGATGGTGATGGTGAGGAGAACAACGCTGTTATGTATCCAGCACAAGACGTTTGTGGTCGATCGCAATTTTCGTCTAGGAACATAATTGTATATATCCTATTACATCCGGTCGCAAGAAGCCTTGAAACTGTGGTCCCAGAGTGACACTACATTCCTACCATTCCCTCGTTTCAAGGCACTACCACGGATATCTGATCTCGGACCAATACGCACGTAAATTCAACCAACTGATCTGCGTGTTTGCAAAGTTCGAACAGGCCGGTTCAACGTCTTCCGGTCCTGCAGTAGTATCTCATGGGCAAGGTCACTAGCGTGCAATCCTCGTAGTACCACTACAGTTGGGAGCTTGCTCGCTTACAGGTGGCCGGATCCTCATGCGTCGATGCAATGTATAGTTTGGACATGGCGCCAACAAGGAACAAAAGCGGTGCGTCGGTGTGCATACAGTCGCACGTCGCCGTGAAATAAGCGTTGGTGCCAGTTGCAATCAATGTCCTACACACCCTTCGTACATATCAGTCTGGCGTTCAGCCGCTCGAATTCGAACGATATATTTTTCTAAATTCTGACCCCGCAGCTGGATGCACAGAATTTAGGTCGGAGTAAACTATATCGGGGATTGCCTTGCTGCCAGTGTTTCGCGCCAACTTCGAGAACCCTAACAACAAACCGAGCGAGTCATGCGCAAATGGTATGTGGACAACGGAATGTACCATTGTCACAAATGCCAGTGCCTTGAAGTGGTGTGGTGATGCGGAAGCCATAGGGGTGCGTGTTTCGTTAGTCTCCCTTGTTGCGGTACTGACCTACGTTATCAGGTTGTGGAAAGGGACGTACGATGACAGTAAACCACTACATATTTCAATTCTGTGTCAAACCCCAAGCCATGCATCATGCGCACATCTTGCTTGGTGGCAGTTTGAGCCAAGGTGAGCGTTGGATCGTGTGTCTATGTTGGTACGTCGCCCTCACATCCGGCCTACCCACCAAGTTATATCAGCCCGCTATAGCGTTGTGCTGCAGAACGAGGATAAGATCGTGTTCAGCGACACCAACAGGCCATCAGGGGTTGAAGGTGGAAGCGCCAGCTAGAGTGCTCTCTTCCACATCCTAGTCAACCCACACCTCACGGAAGCGTCAATAGTCCATCTTCCGTCCCCCCCCGGCATGATGGACAACAGAAATGCGGCGTACCAAAGCGTCCACAATTACATTATTCCTCCACAAATAGTCCATACAGTGGACACTGCTGTAATATAAAAGAAGACCCGCCAGGGACAGTGAAAAACCTCAGTTCCACATCATCGGATTTCAACATTCGTAATGCAGGTCTACGCCTACACGGACGAGGTGATCCGTAGGCTCAACGGTAGGTTCTCCCCCTCTCCCAATACGCATCATTGACCCTTCCTTGTGTAAACCCCAGCCCACGCCCGGAGCATCATCCCCGCACCCAGAGTCAGTTATGATCTAGTGCATCCAGAAGTGTTCGTTCCGGTTGGGTTCCTTCCCATTAGAATCACCCAGTTCTTCCGATGGGATCCCACCACTCAGCGCCCCAAGCACTATCACTGGGCCATATTCATACCCACATCGCTAGCCCGGGGGTTAGGGAACTACTATGAGCTCGCCGGGGACTCGCAGCCATACCATATCAAAAGCACGATCAACAACTATAACATGCGGCGGGGGTTTGAGCGAGGGAGTCATACGGTGGGATATGTCTTGCCGCTTATGTTGCCCCATCTCGAGGCTCGTTTCGCGGTCGTGCCGGTGGAGAACGTAAAGCGATCCTGGAACAGCCAGAATTGGGTGTGCGACGCGTTGCAGGGGTTGAACCATCCACTCATGTTTGCGCTTGGAATGTCGCTGCAGAATTTAGTCACTCAGATGGCTATCGTGTCAACCGCATGGGAAGCAGGGGACGTCGACTAAACCATGGGTGTGGCCGGCGTAGGTTTGTCGAGCGCGGAACGCAAATAGTATAACTATTTCTGAAAAGGTTCCATAATCGTACCATTGACTCGGAAGGAGACGTTGCATTTGCTGAATGAACAATCGGTGTGTTGTATCTTGTTTTTATTAGCCCGGAATCGCCTTCGAACATTCCTGGTGAGCGACTCTGGCCCAGATTATATCGTGCTCCTCCAACTCGTGGTACAGAGACAAACCACTACAATTTTCACCAAGTCTCGGTATCCGTGAATGTGTCCTCGTACATGCTTGTGCTAATGTAAACCTTCTCACAACAACAAGAGGTAGATTGCTTGACAGAGAGAACGAGACATTTCATCAACGCGAGCGCCAATCCATCCCCCGATCTGGGCCGCCACGGGAACTTCATCCCGAGCAACAGCTAACAACTCAGCTTGAGGTTTCCCGTCGAGGCCTTGGTTGACAGTCAACCTTGCTTTCCCTTTCGCGCAGTAGGTGAAGCGTCTGGCCCCCCTTCAAGACATACATTACATGTCCCCGAAGTTAGTACGTATGGGTTTATAATTGATCGACCCTGCATTAACTCGTATGGTGATTCGTGATGAACGCCGGGGCCACAACTCCTCGATGCCTTTTGCAAACTACTCGTCCAGGTAATTCCGAATCGGAGCGAGACGTACATATGTTCCCTGTTGCCACCTGGGCCGTCACGGCTGGCGCGAAAGCTCATAGATCCTCTCGACTGTGCTTCATTCTGCGGCTGTCTGCATCATACGATGCTTGGTGTCCCATACTCGTTGGGTTCTCAGGGCATATCGCACCTTCTACCTTCTGATTCAACGCCCTCTGCAGTTCGGGCCTCCCCGCGCTTCAAAACACATTCTTGGGTACGGTGATCCCTCTTTAGCTATGACACTTGTCTGTCTTACTTGACGATGTATGTTCGATAATACGCTCCGCGCTCTGGATGGCAACACCAACATACGTACCTACCCTACCCAAACTCGCCGACAAGCCGGTACTACTTCCGGAAGCACCGTCACATTGACATCAAACGTCAAGTCCCCTGAGATCGACCTCATCAACACTCGATATACCGACACAAGTGACCTACAGGCACACGGCGGTTTCCGCTCTGTCGGGTGTCCATGTGAGCTGTCAAGCTTTCAAGTGTCACAGCCCTGTACCGTTTCATCAAGCGTAAATACGAGCACTCGTTCGAAACGGAAATCGTAAACGTGAATCGCAAACGTGACACGTATAGCAGAACCGGGAGGCGCGGCTGCGCGTCATCAGCATGGAGGTGCTATTTCCCGCGCTCCTCCGCGGGGCCCTACAGCATCGATCCACCACAAGTCGAACCAAAGGCCAATAACCCTCATTCCCCAAGTGACACAGGTCCCATCCCGCGGACGCTGTATAGTTCACTACATCTTCTCTCCCACACGCACACGCACGCACGCACAGAATCTCGATACACACCTCAAACCTAGATCGACGCTGCGAAAAAAAAAAGGTCAACACCAACACCAAGACGGAAAGGATGGATGGAACGTTCCCCCCTTTTTGTCTGGCAACTAATAAACTGCCCGACTTGGCCGATCAATTCTCGACTCACTCACGTCCCCTGAATCCCTTGATGAATGATACGATTGGAGACGTTTCCCAAGCATTGGCGGCGCCGATCCATCCATCGGGTCCGATGATACGGCTGGGCTTTTTACCCCTTAGATCTAGGTACGCTCGTACCTCTTGGCTCCTCACGGTTCGACTCGAATCACACGCGCGGTCCCCTAAAACGGGGTCGTGAACATGCATGGGATGATGCGGTCGTCGTGCAAACAACGGGCCGCCTCATCTCAACTGACAGTAACTATCTGGTGGCCAGAGAAACATGTATCACGTAGGACCGCTCGTCGGTGAGGTCGAACAACACAGTGTAGATAAACCTACATGTAGATGTATATGCCAAACGTACAATCACAGATACTACAAGCAGAAAATTAGGAAAAAATTGACCACTGTCAGATATAAGATCGCGTGAGAAGATAGGGGATGTGGACGAGAAACGGGCACGTGGGAAAGGGAGAATGTCAGCAAAAATCGAGAACGAGATGAAGAGGACAAAAAGGAGGATTCCATTCATCATTAAACGGATTGAAGAAAGGGAAAAGGCTAATCACTTCTAGATCCGTCGCCCAAATGAGTGAAAAAAATATAATGGCTTAAAAATGAAACCTATCAAAAGAGGTGTTGGAAAGGGTGCAAGCCTGAGGTAAACAGGTGGGGGCAAAAGAGGTGAATTGTGGGTTGACCTCTAGATACCCTACACAGGAATATCCCTGATCGCGTAGGTTGACGTGAAAAAGGTGTGTGGTGGATCATGAGAGAGACGTAACGTGAGTACTGAATAATAGAACTGGCGATAACATTGCTTAGACAAAGGGTCCTATGCTGGATTGGTAAGGTATGGGTTGGGTTGGGGGATGGGAACTAGAAAAAAGGAACGATCAGTCGTACGACGGAGATTATCATCCCGCGTATTTACCGATAGACTTGGTTGAGAGAAAAACAAAGGGAGTAAAGTGCTACAAAAGTTTAGACTGTTTTAGATGCCTTCGCACGACCATGTCTCGCACTGTAGTCGAATGAGTGTGCATTCCGCTCCCATGTGTGAGAAAATAGCTCACCACTTGCGAGGATGCCGGCAGTAGTCGTGGTGTCCTATCAAGGATTGAATCTCAGTTTGGGGCTATTTCTTGTTCGGGGCAATTCCTACCGTGACAGATGTACAGAAACCATAGAATTTCCGAGGTAGAGGAGAGTACTCTCGGTGGATAGCGCTGAACTTGCTCCTAAAGTCTGAGGGTCCCAATCAGCCATATGCCGGCGAGAATGCAACGATTAGACAAACATTTTGACGCTGTGTCTATGTCATTCGAGCGATCGCCATAACTGCGAACATATTTGGACAACCGGATGCCTGAGTTGAGCTTGGCTTCAAGGATGTCACATTTGTTTAGGAAGAGGACCAGATCAACATTGGCCAGGAGCTTGTTAGAGCACACAGCTTTCCATAACAAGACACTGTCCTCCTAGAGACCATTTAGAATTACGCACTTCGAGGAGTTGAGAAGGGATGTCCTCACCAATCTATTCACACTCCTGTCTTCGGCGAGAACTTGGTCGAATCCAGATATTGGAGCAAGGAATATGATAGCATCCACTAAGGCATCATTACCATCAGAAGGGCATGAATAACGCCAGGATGAAGACATACCATCGTCAAAAAAGGGTACCCATGTCGCTGAGAGATCGTGAGTGAGTGTGTCAAGCTGAGATAGATATGCCCCACCTCTCTAGAGCAAAAGGTTCTTTAGCCAGAAGTATCTCAACGATCGCGGCACACACACCTGCGACCGAGAACCCCCGACATCGACTATTCTCCACTCGGTACCCTGCTCACGACCAGCAGCAGCCTCCATTTCACATCTGTATTCCGAAACACCCACGGTTTTTAATCGAGCTCGCAGGACGTCGTCTGTTACAACAAATGAGAACGTCGACGGCACCTCACAGTCAGAGCTTACCATCAGAAGGGATGTAGTCGGGTGCTGTGACACGATCCACATCGTTCAAAAAGCTGAGAGACGATTGGTATACACTCGTCGCAGAAGGTAGAATTGGACATTACAATCCTGGGAGCTCTTCCAATCTTATTTTGCGCCGCCGAAGTACCTCCCGGACAACCTTGTTGCTCCAAAGGGCTATTATATCATCACTACAGCTGTGAAGGACTTCTTGTGCTTCGTCTCGTGTTGTCATGCCGGTATCCCCTAATGATATCGGCCGGCCATCTCTGCGAGAACCTTTGGCGAGGGCGCCTTTCCAGGTAGCGCCGGGTCGAACAAACACTTCTTGTGTCCGCCACGACCGCTCGGCGCTTGGACTGCGGCGTGATTGGTATGCGCCGAAACTGCCGCCTCCGACAAAGGAGGCAACGTCGGATTCGCTTGGTGGGACAAGTTTCGCGATGAGAAGCGCTTCGATGTGTCGCAGTGGTGTGAGACGCATTCGGAGTAAGTCGATTTCGTGGGGTATGTGTGGGGTATCGTCGTCGCTGTCCTCGCCTCCACTGTCAATGAGGGGAAGGCGTACATTCGAGAGTGCGTCCATAATAGTCCGGACGGAGCGAACGACGTTGAGTTGAATGACACTGCGCCATAGGATCCGCTCTTCACGGAATGCGGACGGTGTGTATAACCGCTGAAAATCTGAAGAAAAAGGGTAAGCAGCGAAAATAAGGGTGAGGAAGGTCGATACGACTGACGTCTGAGGGTAGTAGATTTGCCTGGAGAATCAAGGGTAGTCGTTAGGGCGGAGGGAGGGAGTGGAGACGACAAGGACATGCCTGACTCGCTTTGGCCGAGAAGGAGGAGCCTGACGACGCTCTTCTTCTTTTGTTGTTGGCGTTCTGCCTTGATAGACTCGTCGATCTGATGGCTTATTCTTCGTGCCTCGGCTTCCTGGGCGAGTCGGATGACACGGTCTTCCTCAGTCTCGTTCGGTGGTGGTTTGAGGAGCTCGTCCAGGGGATCGTATTCTAGCTGGGGCTTGTTTCCTGAGGGCATGGTGGTGGTAGGACAAGAGGGGAGAGGGTCCGGGAGCAATGTAGTAAGGGCCAGGCACGTCAATTTAAGTGTTACACCGTGCTGGGCACAACTTGCCAAGGGCGGTCCCAAGGCGAAATTTCATCATCAAAAAAAAAGGCGTCTGATTTCGCTGGTGTATATTCACATTTGAGGCACGCCTAAATTGCCCTAGCTGCGCATCTCACAACCCTTGAAGCTGCTGGAGCGCCTGGCGGCGTCGTGTGTACTTTGCGCATCCAAACTCCACCCCAAAACCGAGTGATGTGACTTCGCTTGTGCCTGGCGTGTGCTGATTATAGGACCCTTTCCCCGAATGCGAGGCAGAATAATCAAGGCACGCCTGCCTCGTGGGGCGATTCCGGAAAAAAAGGCGCACAATCAGGTGTGCATCCCTTCCGCCCTCTTCGCGTCCTCGGAGAGATGCCTTCCATCCAACGGTGCCGTCTGCGCGAAGGTGGAGTCGCATCCGAGACCGCCTTCCCGTCGAGACCCTTCCAGACGCGGTGCCTCAGGTGATCAGTGATCGAGCAAGCTTACGCGCCCCTGGGCGTGGGTAGACAACCCTTTTCCGACTGTCGGGCACCCCTGGAGCGATTGCCATTCCAAGCTGCCTGTGCCAACCTGCCACATCTCGGCCATCTCCAGTTCAGCTGCCTGTCACAAGAAGATATAGACTCGGCGCCGCACGTCATGTGTTATTTCAGGACCCAAGGCTATCGGCGCGCAAGGCGTTTCAGATTAACGCGCCACCCGGAGTTATTTCCTTTACCGGAGATATTCCGGGAACCACTAATCGGGTGCCAAGACACCCATCGAGTGATCGATCATATATCTGGATTATCGTACTGGGTTGTTATCAGCGAGTTCCGGCCCGATTCCATGCACGTGCCCTATCTGCTCACCCCGCAGTCGCTTTACGGCTCCAGGAAGTATTTCTCTGTCACCGGGAAATGGCATCCCAGGCCGTCGTCACAATGTTCGCGCTACACAGAGCACAGAGATATGAACATCCTGCAGGAGCGGGCGACCTTCCCGCGACGATTCAGTCTGCGCGGCGGCGGAAGTGTGATGCAATCTCCGGGCCCCCTCGGTCGTTGGTATTTGGGCGTGACTATCACCACGAGTGGCGAACACGGGCATTGCTGGTAGTGGGGATCAGCAGGAACGGACACCATGATGGTGTGCCTGCCGTGTCAGCTGCTGACCGTGATCCCCGGGCAAGTTTGGAACAGGGCGCCGGGTTGACGCCGTCATCCTGTGACACGCCTCCCTCGTCCTATATATATATAGGCTTCTGATGAATGCGTTCCGGTGGTACTTATTCCGGGGGTTGCCCTCGTATGCTGACCAGCGGGCTTCCGTGTGCATCAGGAAAGCCCAAGGCCAAGGGCTCAGCATTCCTATTATAACCTTTTGCTGTAGCGATATATATTGCCCGAATCAGCCTCCAGCGCGTCCTCCGTACAGAGTGGCGACTGCAGTGTCTGGGGGCCGCTCGTCCGAGTCATTCGCCCGTTGCCAGCCAAGCTCCTACGAAATTTTAATTTACTTAAATCGCTTGCAACTCGACTCGACTTCAAGGCCTCACGAGTCTTCGCAGGAATTTCCTATTATTGTCGGACCGCGTTGCCAACGTTTCCGCGCTCAAGATTTGCTCAGTGACCTGGCAGATCTTTGAAATCTAGTTCCTACGTGCCATGTCGGAATCTGACACAGATCAGGCTTCTTTATCGGCCAGCTCACCTTCTACGTCCTCGACGTCACCTCCATCAACACCTCCTATTCTACACCAGAATACCACTGACCCCTCTGCACGATGGCTTGTTCAAAAGTTTGGAGGTACCGGCGTTGGAAAGTTTGCTGTCCAGATTGCAAAAAACATCGTCTCGTTTGTCTACCCATCATCCTGTCCCTGCAGCGATGACCTGATTTTTGGTGACAGGGACTACATCGATCAACACAAAGTCGCTATCGTCTGCTCGGCACGTTCAGCATCTACCAAAGCACTCGGAACGACAAGCCTATTGTTCAAAGCTGCTTCCGAGGCTAAACAACGGCCATTAGCAAAGACACACAGCAAATCCGGAACGGTAACGCCAGTGACCAACGGCGTGTTTGGACGACCCTCCGAGAACTCCTCACCTCGAACACGCAGCTCATCCCCAACTTCCACCACCTTCTTGTTCACACCTTTATCTGACTCTCAATCAGGACAGAACGTGCCCGAGTTCAGCGCTACCATCGACCACATACGTTCCGACCATTTAGCAGCAGCCAAAGCCTCCATCGAGGCCCCCGGGATTTTACGAGAGATCGAAGCGGAAATACATCGTGATTGCGATTCACTTTGTGCATTCCTGTTTGCAGCACAGGTGAGCGATTGTGTCTCCACGTTACCCCCTTGATCTCACAGTCTACGTTTGTCTATTTGGCTACATCATAGGTGATCGATGAAGTGTCTCCTCGATCCCGAGATAGCATCATTGGTTTTGGCGAGCGCTTGGCATGCAAGCTTATGACGGCCATCCTTCGAGATCAAGTAGGTTATACATGATATCAGTAGTCAGGATC